>CAUDMG010002033.1:820000-910000 GCA_958450375.1 Homarus gammarus
TCATGTGAGAGTGTGTACGACGGTGTGTACGTGTGAGAGTGTGTACGACGGTGTGTACATGTGAGAGTGTGTACGACGGTGTGTACGTGTGAGAGTGTGTACGACGGAGTGTACATGTGAGAGTGTGTACGACGGAGTGTACATGTGAGAGTGTGTACAACGGTGTGTACATGTGAGAGTGTGTACGACGGTGTGTACATGTGAGAGTGTGTACGACGGTGTGTACATGTGAAGTGTGTACAACGGTGTGTACATGTGAGAGTGTGTACGACGGTGTGTACATGTGAGAGTGTGTACGACGGTGTGTACGTGTGAGAGTGTGTACGACGGAGTGTACATGTGAGAGTGTGTACAACGGTGTGTACATGTGAGAGTGTGTACGACGGTGTGTACATGTGAGAGTGTGTACGACGGAGTGTACATGTGAGAGTGTGTACAACGGTGTGTACATGTGAGAGTGTGTACGACGGTGTGTACATGTGAGAGTGTGTACGACGGTGTGTACATGTGAGTGTGTGTACGTTCAAAAGTCACATGCCCAAGGACCATTACACACACACACACAGGAGGCTGGACAGAGAATAACAAGAGGCAGCGATAACACGGCCACTTAGCTGATAAGGGGCCACTGTGAATTAATTTAACTGGTACTAATCCTTGTTAGGGAGGAGGTAATTAATTATCTCTCTAGATCTTCACACGGTCATTAGGAGAAGTTCTCATTCTTTTTGATTGTTTGTCTGTTTCTTTCTCTTAACGCACACACAGACACACACAGAGAATTCATTATACAGTATAGATTTTTTTATATATGTATGTATGTATGTATGTATGTATGTATGTATGTATGTATGTATGTAATAATAATAATAATAATAATTAACGGTTTATTGAAAGAGCTTGGCAGCCAGAAGGCTGAAAATATACAGTTACATATTTGGGGAATGGGTTACGAATTACATATAATATACAAGTAACATAAGTGACACAAATAAGACATATAATAACTAGATGGGGAAAAGCTCAAACTACAGTTCATTTCAACATAGTGACAGTGCAAGGAGTGGTATTTACTGGGAGTGAATACACTGATTTATTACAAGTTATTGATAATTTTTACAATGGTTGGGACTGGGCTGTTCTTATAGCGATCAGTTCGTGCACGTATGGGCTGGATGCGGTTGTGGTGTCGAACAGCAATTCTCGGACTAGGGATCTCAGGTGGTAGTAGGAGCCGGTGTCGGGGATGGTGTAGAAGCTTCTTACCAAATCTGCAGATGAGGTCGTGGTGATGGTCAGTGAGAGTCGAAAGGGTCAGTGTGTTGAGCGCTTCTTGATATGTGGAGTAGGAAGGGGAGAGAATAATCTTGCATGCCCTCTTTTGCACTTTTTCTAGGTGTTTACGTTGTGTGGCATTTAGGGAGGAAGACCAGGTGGGGGAGGCATAGGTGAGCTTGGGAAGTATGAATGTTGTGTAAACACTGAGGAGCTCGTGTGCAGGAATTCCGAGGGACTTGAGTCGGCGGAGGAGGTGGAGACGGAAACTGGAGGATTTGATAACTTTACTGACGTGTGGTTTCCAATTTAGTTTGTTGTCTATGGTGACGCCGAGGAGCTTCGTAGAATCTACAACCTGGAGTGTGTTGGGACCTAGAGTAATGGAAGGAGGTGGGACAATGTCGGAGGAGAGGTTGATGTGCATAACCATGGTCTTGGTATGGTTGATGGTGACATGGTTGTTGGTGGCCCAGTTTTGGAGACTGTTCAATAAATCCTGTGTGTGTGTATGTGTGTGTGTGTGTGTGTGTGTGCGTGTGTGTGCGTGTGTGTGTTTTACCCCACATAATACACAATACAGACACCATGAGTCATCTACAAGACTCACTTCAGTTTATCACCAGTCAAGTGTTAATTAGTTGAGTGTGTGTCTGTCTCCCTGTTCTATCTCTCCACGTCTCTCCCATCATCATCTTCCCTTGTCTAGTCATAAGAGGATGGTTCAGACTCTCTCCTTTGCTCTTCATCACAAAACTACACCGAGACTCAATTGCATTTCTTTTGTTATGGTGATAGTCCGTTTCCACACTCAGGCTAGGAGGTTAAAAGATAGTGTTATTAAATACAAATGCTGGAATAACATTTGTTTTTTGTTTTGTTTTTGTATTTCCGTGTTGCGTCGTTAAGCTTCAGTAGACAGTTGACTTATTCACCTGTAATTAAGTTTTCGTTCCTGGTCTACCTGCACCCTGAGAGATAGAGGGAATTCCGAAAGCTGGACTTACATAATGGATGTATTCTCTGTAGTGTGTAACGAAAGCTTAAACAAATAAATACTGAAGTTATGAGAGATTTGTTTAGATATAACCAAACATTATAAGGACCTCGTGTTCTTGGTGTCCGGGCAAAAGTCCCCTAGGACAAAAGTCACCTCCAATTAAAGTGCCAAATAGGTTAGGCTAGGTTAGGAGGCTTTTGTCCTCGGGGGCTTTTGTCCTAGCGGGCTTTTGTCCTACACTCTATGTTCTACGTTGGAATAATTAAGGCGATTCCTTCCCCCAGGCTTGGAGTCAGCAGGTTGCCTTTCACAAATCCAGCTCTGGTTAATTAAAGGGATCTCCTTAATTACAGCCAGGTAAGATTATAAAATTAGGTGCGGCGGCCGAGTGGATACGTCACTCGTCTTGTTTTCTAAGGGTAGCTGGTTCTTTCCCCAGGGCATCCCCATTTCACTTTACTGTAGCTAGGTACCGAATTTTACAGTCGGGAAAATGAAGTGGTCCAGTGTATATTCAGTACGCTGTATCCATACTACCACTAATGGATCGCCAGGCCTATGGGACCCACTTTAAGGAATAACGGATGTTTCTCTTTGACCCAGTTCTTAACCCTAGTTATCTTGACGCATCCAGTGTGTTTTAATATTATGTTGGAGACGTTGACTGAACAACCACCCCCATCACCACACTGTGTCACAGCAAACAACCATCACCACACTGTGTCACAACAAACAACCACCACTACACAGTGTCACAACAAACAACCACCACTACACAGTGTCACAACAAACAACCACCACTACACAGTGTCACAACAAACAACCACCACTACACAGTGTCACAACCAACAACCACCACTACACAGTGTCACAACAAACAACCACCACTACACAGTGTCACAACAAACACGGAGCCACGCACGCCACCACCAACAGTCAGTCAGTCCATGTCACTACACAAACAACAGGCAGTCAAAACCACACAGGCTATGAAATATTCACTGTCTATTTGGCTTAGCGAAGTATTAACAAAACTGTAACACTACTGACCCCCTCCTGGTAATATCCTGTCCATGTGTAAGCCGATCATGATTAGGATTATCCGATTATGTGGATTAGGGTGGATATGAGCCATCGGGTAATACCGGATTAGCAAGTAGTGTTTTTATTTTCTGTTCCCAAAACTAGTGTCCTGCCTGTGCATAATGAAAGTGAACTGTGGGGGCAAGATAGTGCTGTGGGGGATAGGTCTTACGGGTTAAACGCTGGCGGTGTGGAGTAAGGTTAGTCGTTCTTATGGGGAGAGGTACTTACATGCCTCTACCTGAGTTATGTGTCACAAGGGCAATTATGTGTAGGTAAACAGTATTGTACGTTGCACTATGACGTTGGTATTTCTGTGTTCATAATTTTTCGCAATTTCATATCCATTTAATCAGATGTCAAATATACCTGCGGCTACATACGCATACACACACACACACGTACACACACACACACACACACACACACACACACACACACACACACACACACACACACACACACATATATATATATATATATATATATCTATATATATATATATATATATATATATATATATATATATAGCTATACCCGGAAGACGAGTCCCAGCCTCGTGTATCATCTCAGGGTGAGTGATACACGAAGCGCTGGATCGTTTTCTCTTCTGGTGTTCATATACTGATCCGCACCTACATTTACTTGCATATATATATATATATTTTGTATAGGAGGAGAGAGAGAGAGAGAGAGAGAGAGAGAGAGAGAGAGAGAGAGAGAGATTTACTGACCAAAAAAATTCGCAAATTACATAGATACAAGCATATTCAAGACATTAAATAAAAACTGTATAAGCTTTATGGTCACAGACAATGTGTGTTCTTGGATATGTTGTAAAGGAAGAAAAGTTTTATGAGACCAGAAACACATAAATAAAATTACATAAAATTATACGCTTGAAATGTGTAACAAACGACTATGTAAAGAGGGACAAAATCTTATAAATAGCTTCACATACAGAACTTGAGCTGTTAGTAGTATACAACAGAGCTGTTCCGGGTCATGGGGCAGGACTCCGCCACGTGCCGTTCCGTTTCCACGTCCCTACACGGGCACAGCCGCTCCACTACCGGTAGACGACCTCAACCTGCCCGTCTCCACCGCCTAAGAGCCAACTCACACGAAACTGACTAAAATATATTCTATATAACTCATTTATAACAGTTTTCTTGGTGTATACTTCATGTACACAAAAGTCAGGATTCATCGATTGATACACAACTCTCCGTGATGAAATGGACTGAGAAATTTTAGTCTTTAAAGCACTCATAACATCCTCTATGACATCATTTTCACTTGCAATGAGTTTCCTGACATAGGGGTCGTCAACTAGGTTACTCCTATCACTCCAGATACCCTGGACAAATTTTCGCTGTTTATGCCTGACAATATCACATAAAGGTGGGTTTCCCAACTCTACATAACACAAATCATTACAGGTAGACATGCATACACCCAACAGCTGCTTAAGTTCCCAGTTATACAATTTAATTATAGGCCTTAGGCCCCCATTTAGCCAAGATTTAACATCAGTGCTGCGTCAAAAACCTTCCTCTTTGCATAAAAGGAAATTATTATTTTTCTTGATACAGGATACAAATTTAAGAATATGACACATCTTAGCTTGGGCGTGGGCTCTTATCGATGTCGTGGTGAACCCGTCCCCTGTACACGGACTACCAAGGTATACGTACTGTACTGGGTGCACGGAGACACGGTAAGATCATTGAGTTGGAATGGTTGAGAATCCTCCGCCGTACCATTAATTACAAAAAGTTTTGTCTTCTTTGGGTTAATTTTCATACTATAAGTGTTAAAATAATCACAAAGTAGTGATAATTTTAAATTAATTTTGACTCTAGTGGCAGCCAAGAGGACAGTGTCGTCCATCAACACCAGAACATGAAGCCACGCCAAAAAACCGTCCAGGCCAAAATTTTATCTCGGCATTTTAATAAGGTGTTGGGAATCGCTGGCGCACGCCGATAGTGGCAGTCACCAGAGCTGTGCCAATCACACTTATGTGTCACCTGGTACACAGCCACTATGGCACCCAGAATCACTGCATCACACACCAACCGCCTCATCACACTGAACAACAAACATCTTGGCACTTTATCATAAGCCTGCGAGAAGTCTACAAAAGTAACAATAAGGGTAATTTTCTTTCGTCTTGCAAGGTGGGTCAACAACCGTAGCGCTACAATATGTTCTATACAGCCTCATTTAGATTGGCTTCCTTCTTGTTCCCGGTGCGAACTAAAGTTGCAGACGATAACAGAGTATCATGTCATACAAGTTAGCTATGCTAGTGATTGTCCTATCGCCACGTTTGAATATAGTGATCAATCTAGCTAAATCCCAATAAGAGGGGTAATTTCCTGCGAAAAAAAGCATTAAACAAAATAGTGGTGGTAACAATCCACGGGGCAGGTAACACTGTATACACTGCTGGGAGTCACCCCATCAGGCCCAAAGGCCTTGTCGGGTTTCAACTTATTAATATGTTCCTGCACATCTAACACCGGGGGATTGAATATCTCTTCAAGGAAATTTTAAATTCCTCGTCACTAGGAGAGTTGGGACAGTCATTTGCATCATTTAACTCACCACGCCAGTCAATTGCACAACACACGTTCTCATCGTCTGGGTCTTGAAGCAGTCTGTTCCACATCTCCAAAGACAGGTCACACTACAGACTTCTCGGCCCACCTCCACATACTCGAGCGCACTCATAAATGCTTTTAGTACACCAGCAGTATAGTCATCAACTTTTCCATTCTGGTTTGGTAAATTACACGAAGAAAGTAAAGCGCAGAACATATCAACATCACTTCTACACATTCTAGTCGGTCTCTTCACTAATTGTTTCTCTTTATGACATGGATACAATAGAGTATGGTTACCCAGCTGACTTGATCTAGCAAATATTAACTCCCTATTAAAAAGCGGTGCATGCAGAGTAAGTGAAATAGGTGCATGGTCAGAGAGTAAACACTGGTCTTGATTAACAGAGAAATCACTCCGGTGGTTCACGAGGTTCAGTGACACGACACGACACACACACACACACACACAACTATATATACTGTATATATATGTGTGTATATAGGGACGATCATATAAAGAATTAAAATATAAACTAGCATTATTACGTCCTAACTAAACTTACCAAACCAAACATTACGGAATTTAACCTGATTTAGTTCTGATGTACAGTAAATGACGTCGTCAATTAACCTGAATAAATTCAACGCAAACTTATTTCCATTAAGCTACAGCAATATAAGTAAAACTAATCTCTAATTCATCAAAACGGACGATTAAACTCACTAAGTCTAATGAAGGCCGTAATGTCACACGTCAAAAACAGGAATCAACTTACATTTCATTATATTACTATTTAAACCAATCATAATATTTCATTAATCCCCAAAAATAGGTCTCATAGAATATTTTGACCTAGCGAGTTTAATCTTCTGAAATCTTCCTCGACGCATGAAAATAAATCGCCTTAAGAAGAGGCAATTATCCACAGTCCCTTAAAGCGTTTTCTCCATAGTAACGTCACAGATTCCTCAACTTTAGGTGTGTGAGAGTAAATATGCCTCTACTGCTTCAGGCGATCACCTCCGACACGGCAAGTTGGGCCAAGTTGCTCAATGAAGTTATTAATCTGATTTGGAAGTTTGTATCTATTGCTTAAGTTGCAAGGAGGGTGTAGAGAGTTTGTGTGTGTGTTAGTGGGTGATGGTGGGTGTTGGTGGGTGGCTGGCTGTGGGGGTTAGTGGGTGACGGTGAGGGTTGGTGGGTGACGGTGGGGGTTGGTGGGTGACGGTGATTATTGGTGGGTGATGGTGAGTGGTGTTGGGTGTCGGTGGGTGATGCTATTGATGGATGAAAATAGGTGGTGAGCGTTGGTGGGGTGGTGGTAGGTGATGGTGGGTATTTTGATGGATATTTGTGATGATAATAATATTGATGAGATACATAGACAGTCAGAGAGACACAGAAAGTTCGAATGATAGATAGATAGTCAGTTGTTAAGTGAGGTAAAGCTATGTTGTTGCTGCTGTACCTGGTGGTGCGTGGGAGTGTGTGCCTTCACCAGGTCAGAATAACTGTCTTACACTCTACTGACACAACGGTAGGTGAGAGAAGCCAGCACCCACCCTGACTGTACAGATGCTGCACGAGACGACACAACCCTCAGGCGACAACAAGAGCTCCTGATGGTAGACCAAGATAAAGCCATTTGGAAAGTAACTGCTTGACTTAGTTTATGCATTAAACATTCTGACGTAAAGAATGACTAGTTAAAACTGAAAGATATGTGTGAATTAATATATTATTCTTTATTGACCTTTTATTATAGAGCATCACTATAATGGAATCGTGTTATAGAATATACTTGTCTTGGAGAGGCTGATGAGAGATCCGTCGTAAGTGTCCGGGAGAACTATTAGGCTGTGTGAGCCAGATCCTGCTCTTGAGGGTGTGTGTGTGTGTGTGTGTGTGTCCTGATTAGATACCCACTAAGTGTCGCGCCTGTGTATACAAACACACATACACACACACACACACACACACACACACACACACACACACGTACAGAACAGAAATAAATATGAAATAATAATGAACAAATAGGAAAATGGAAAAACATAAACAAACATAAGGCTGAGTAATGTCTCTTTGTGTCGGTTGAAAGGTGGAAATGTCATCCTGTCTAGCCCTGACAAATTTCACATCCTCTTCAGTCAGTCGAGTCATCGCCCAGTTTGGAAGCATCAGGAAGTGTGGTCATACAGGAGCTTGTGAGAGTGGAGAGAAGTGGCAAGGAGGGTGAGATGTCTCGTGGCTCTCACACTCCCCTCCCACTACTTTCACACCTCTCTCACTGTCTGTACACTCATCTCACTGTCTGTACACTCATCTCACTGTCTGTATACTCATCTCACTGTCTGTATACTCATCTCACTGTCTGTACACTCATCTCACTGTCTGTACACTCACCTCACTGTCTGTACACTCCCCTCACTGTATGTACACTCATCTCACTGTCTGTACACTCCCCTCACTGTATGTACACTCATCTCACTATCTGTACACTCCCCTCACTGTCTGTACACTCATCTCACTGTCTGTACACTCATCTCACTGTCTGTACACTCCCCTCACTGTCTGTACACTCCCCTCACTGTCTGTACACTCATCTCACTGTCTGTATACTCATCTCACTGTCTGTACACTCATCTCACTGTCTGTACACTCATCTCACTGTCTGTACACTCCCCTCACTGTCTGTACACCCATCTCACTGTCTGTACACTCATCTCACTGTCTGTACACTCATCTCACTGTCTGTATACTCATCTCACTGTCTGTATACTCATCTCACTGTCTGTACACTCATCTCACTGTCTGTACACTCATCTCACTGTCTGTATGCTCATCTCACTGTCTGTACACTCATCTCACTGTCTGTACACTCATCTCACTGTCTGTATACTCATCTCACTGTCTGTATACTCATCTCACTGTCTGTACACTCATCTCACTGTCTGTACACTCATCTCACTGTCTGTACACTCCCCTCACTGTATGTACACTCATCTCACTGTCTGTACACTCCCCTCACTGTATGTACACTCATCTCACTGTCTGTACACTCCCCTCACTGTCTGTACACTAATCTCACTGTCTGTACACTCATCTCACTGTCTGTACACTCCCCTCACTGTCTGTACACTCCCCTCACTGTCTGTACACTCATCTCACTGTCTGTATACTCATCTCACTGTCTGTACACTCATCTCACTGTCTGTACACTCCCCTCACTGTCTGTACACTCATCTCACTGTCTGTACACTCATCTCACTGTCTGTACACTCATCTCACTGTCTGTATACTCATCTCACTGTCTGTACACTCATCTCACTGTCTGTGCACTCATCTCACTGTCTGTACACTCCCCTCACTGTCTGTACACTCCCCTCACTGTATGTACACTCATCTCACTGTCTGTACACTCCCCTCACTGTCTGTACACTCCCCTCACTGTATGTACACTCATCTCACTGTCTGTACACTCCCCTCACTGTCTGTACACTCCCCTCACTGTCTGTACACTCATCTCACTGTCTGTACACTCATCTCACTGTCTGTACACTCATCTCACTGTCTGTACACTCATCTCACTGTCTGTACACTCCCCTCACAGTATGTACACTCATCTCACTGTCTGTACACTCCCCTCACTGTCTGTACACTCATCTCACTGTCTGTACACTCATCTCACTGTCTGTACACTCCCCTCACTGTCTGTACACTCCCCTCACTGTCTGTACACTCATCTCACTGTCTGTATACTCATCTCACTGTCTGTACACTCATCTCACTGTCTGTACACTCCCCTCACTGTCTGTACACTCATCTCACTGTCTGTACACTCCCCTCACTGTCTGTACACTCCCCTCACTGTCTGTACACTCAACTCACTGTCTGTATACTCATCTCACTGTCTGTACACTCCCCTCACTGTCTGTACACTCATCTCACTGTCTGTACACTCATCTCACTGTCTGTACACTCCCCTCACTGTCTGTACACTTATCTCACTGTCTGTACACTCATCTCACTGTCTGTACACTCCCCTCACTGTCTGTACACTCCCCTCACTGTATGTACACTCATCTCACTGTCTGTACACTCATCTCACTGTCTGTACACTCATCCCACTGTCTGTACACTCCCCTCACTGTCTGTACACTCCCCTCACTGTATGTACACTCATCTCACTGTCTGTACACTCCCCTCACTGTCTGTGCACTCCCCTCACTGTCTGTACACTCATCTCACTGTCTGTACACTCATCTCACTGTCTGTACACTCATCTCACTGTCTGTATACTCATCTCACTGTCTGCACACTCATCTCACTGTCTGTACACTCATCTCACTGTCTGTATACTCATCTCACTGTCTGTATACTCATCTCACTGTCTGTACACTCATCTCACTGTCTGTATACTCATCTCACTGTCTGTATACTCATCTCACTGTCTGTACACTCATCTCACTGTCTGTACACTCATCTTACTGTCTGTATACTCATCTCACTGTCTGTACACTCATCTCACTGTCTGTACACTCCCCTCACTGTCTGTACACTCCCTTCACTGTCTGTACACTCATCTCACTGTCTGTACACTCATCTCACTGTCTGTACACTCATCTTACTGTCTGTACACTCATATCACTGTCTGTATACTCATCTCACTGTCTGTACACTCATCTCACTGTCTGTACACTCATCTCACTGTCTGTATACTCATCTCACTGTCTGTACACTCATCTCACTGTCTGTACACTCATCTCACTGTCTGTACACTCATCTTACTGTCTGTACACTCCCCTCACTGTCTGTACACCCCCCTTTCACTGCATTCACACCCATCTTACTTCTTTCACACCCCATCTCGCTTCTTTCACACCCCATCTCGCTTCTTTCACACCCCATCTCGCTTCTTTCACACCTTCTAACTGCCTTCTTACCCATAGCTTACATCTTGTACACCCCCTTTCACTGCCTTCATACCCCCCTTCACTTCTTTTACACCCCCTCTTACATCATGTATACCCCTTTCACTGCCTCCACACCCCCCTCATTGCCTCCACACCCCTCTCACTGTCTCCACACCCCTCTCACTGTCTCCACACCCCTCTCACTGCCTCCACACGCCTCTCACTGTCTCCACACCCCTCTCACTGCCTCCACATCCCTCTCGCTGCCTCCACACGCCTCTCACTGTCTCCACATCCCTCTCACTGCCTCCACACCCCTCCCATGGCTCTCACACCACCATGGTTCACCTGCCAGTTGGTATCATGTTCTGGTAGATACTCGTATAAGATGTAATGGTCGACTTCACGTCCTCCCCTCCAGCTATGCTACGAAAGACACCTCTCATTCCCTGTATTAAAAAGGTCCCCCCTGGTGATGGTGAAGATACAGTACAGTGTTTACTAAGGAGTAGTACACTTACACACAAACCGCTGATACTCGTAAAGGAATATGACAAAATATATAATAATGATAAAATAAAGATAATTCGCGCCATGTTGAAGTTGTGTTGTGAAGAAGTTGACCTCATGAGCTGTGCTTCAAAACCTTAAATAACTGATGGATGTTAATTTATTATAATAACCGTCATGTAATATCTATACCTGCCTGCCTGTGTATCTATACCTGCCTTCCTGCCTGTGTATCTATACCTGCCTGCCTGCCTGTGTATCTATACCTGCCTGCCTTCCTGTGTATCTATACCTGCCTTCCTGCCTGTGTATCTATACCTGCCTGCCTTCCTGTGTATCTATACCTGCCTTCCTGCCTGTGTATCTATACCTGCCTTCCTGCCTGTGTATCTATACCTGCCTGCCTGTGTATCTATACCTGCCTGCCTGCCTGTGTATCTATACCTGCCTTCCTGCCTGTGTATCTATACCTGCCTTCCTGCCTGTGTATCTATACCTGCCTTCCTGCCTGTGTATCTATACCTGCCTTCCTGCCTGTGTATCTATACCTGCCTGCCTGTGTGTCTGTCTATGTATTGTCTGCCTGTCTGTCTATACCTGCCTGTCTGTCTGTCTATCTCCCTGCCTGTCTGCCTGCCTGCCTGCCTGTCTTTTTATGTCTGCCTGCCTGCCTGTATATGCCTGCCTGCCTGTCTGTCTATGACTCCCTTCCTGTCTGTCTATGTCTGCCTGCCTTTCTGTCTATGCCTGCCTGCCTGTCTGTCTATGACTGCCTGCCTGTCTTGTCTATGTCTGCCTGTCTGTCTATGTCTGCTTTCCTGTCTGCCTATGCCTACCTGTCTGTCTCTGCCCTCCTGTCTGTCTATTTCTGCCTGCCTGCCTGTCTGTATATGCCCACCTCTCTACTTTTAACAACAACATCAACTCGTTATTCTTGGTAATGGAATATTCATAGTTAAGAAAGGTAATCCTGACGTAATGAATCAAAGTTACTCATTAGACGAACAGACGACAAATCAATAGTAAGTCAGATCATAAAATTAGGTAGGATAAACTTGTGGGACTATGTTAATATGACACACACTTACCTTGGCCTCGTGCTGTGTAATCCTCTCACCTTTCCACACCTGTGTTGGTATAGTTCAGTGCCACCAACACCTAGCTACATGGTATACTTACTCTGTTGCTGTATATTATTAGGTTTGTGTTGCGCCAGTATACCAGTTATTTACAAAAGTCGACTCATGCCACCGTTAACGTGTTTGGTGGGGTAAAAAAATCTTATTGTTAAAGTGATCACGTCAGGGGTTCAAGAGGTGTCACGAAGTTGCTTTTATAGTGTGTGTGTGTGTGTGTGTGTGTGTGTGTGTGTGTGTGTGTGTGTGTGTGTGTGTGTGTGTGTGTGTGTGTGTGTAAGGAAGACTTTTTTGTACTTATATGGGATTAATAATCAATTTCATGACAACAGTGAGCCTCTGAGCTGAGTCTTAAAGCACAACATAATGACCGATCGAGGTACACAATTGACTAGTACATTTAACTAATTACCGTAAAAAATATATACAAATTTAGACCATAAAATTAAATAATTGTTACAATAAGCTATATATATACATACCCCTTGTATACGTTCTTTGCTCATTCTTATGCTAATTCTTGCTGTTAAAAATACACTGAATAATGATTCATTAGAGTAACCAGCAACTTATAGTAATGTGTAAGCTGTTTATACCAGCAGTTGCCTCGTAAGATGTGCCGAGTTCCCAAACACTCACACTATGTTACAACATTTAGCAGGGTGCACGGATTGAGTTACGGTTTACAGTAAAAAGTATAAACTTCATGAATATGCTAATGAGTTATTATAATATTTTGTAATATAGCTTTAAAGGGTCAATATCAAGAGTTCAATGTTGGTATGATGTGTGTGTGTGTGTGTGTGTGTGTGTGCGTGCGTGCGTGTGCGTGTGCGTGTGTGTGTGCGTGTGTGTATGAGTGTCTCTCCTACCCTTCGTGTGTGACATTTTAATGCCTCTATATCCATCCTTTCCGTCTAGTCATCCTCTCTATGTCTCAGCAGAAAAATAACACGTACCTTTAATACATCAGTGCAGAGAGAGAGAGAGAGAGAGAGAGAGAGAGAGAGAGAGAGAGAGAGAGAGAGTCGTAACCCAAATCCTCCTCCATCACCACAAACGAATGTACTGTAAACGTTATCCCGAAGGAGGAAGACAAATCCGCGTCACTGAAGGTAACCAAGAAAAAGAGGTTGTGTTTGGCTGAGTTAGGAGACGTCCTGCGGGAATCCCAAGTTGCGACAAGTAATATCCTGGTGTTCCTCATCCTCCTCCTCCTCCTCCTCCTACACCTCCCCCTCCACCCCACCCCCCTTCTTCCACATTTTCCTTCGTGCTTGAGCTCGTGGGGGGAGGGGGTGTTAAGGCCGCTGTGAATTATGGCGTGTGGGATGTCTGTCATGATATGCACGGTTCCCTGCGTTATTAAACTTGGTCCACCACTACCACCATTACTACCACCACTATCATCACTACCACCACCACCACCACCACCACCACCACCACTACTATCACTACCACCACCACTATTACTGCTACCAATACTACCGCCAGCACTAACCTTACGAGATACTACCACCACCACTAGTTACCATCATCACTACCACAACCACCAATAAAATCACACACTCTTACCACCATCACTACTATTAATACTACCACCACCATCACTATCACCACCATTTATGAGTCTTTTAAATTTTTCTTGGTCTTATTACTGTTCAGTGCGCGCGCGCGTGTGTGTGTGTGTGTGTGTGTGTGTGTGTGTGTGTGTGTGAATATATGTATGTATGTATGTGTGTGTGTGCGCGCGTGTGTTTTACTCATGCATATATGAAGGGGTCCGGTACCACCTGCAATATGTAAATGTATTAGATTCTTAAATTAGCTCTTCTTCTGTAGAATTTCTCTGGATATTTCTTTCATGTCTGCATTCATTGTTATCCAAGTTTTCATCTACGTGTTCCATATTGTGTGGCGCTTTCTTCCTCTTGTCATATACTGCACCTTCTCAAGCCTTATTATTAGTTAGAGGAGGGTGTTCGTGTGTCTGTGTGATGTGAGTGAAGCTGCTGTGTGAAGCTGCTGTGTGCTGTGCGTGAAGCTGCTGTGGGCTGTGTGCTGTGCGTGAAGCTGCTGTGGGCTGTGCGTGAAGCTGCTGTGTGCTGTGTGCTGTGTATGAAGCTGCTGTGTGCTGTGTGTGAAGATGCTGTGTGTGAAGCTGCTGGGTGCTGTGTCTGAAGCTGCTGTGTGCTGTTTGCGAAGATGCTGAGTGGGAAGCTGCTGTGTGCTGTGTATGAAGCTGCTGTGTGCTGTATGTAAAGCTGCTGTGTGTTGTGCGTGAAACTGCTGTGTGCTGTGTATGAAGCAGCTGTGTGCTGTGTATGAAGCTGCTGGTTGGTGTGTATGAAGCTGCTGTGTGCTGTGTATGAAGCTGCTTTGTGCTGTGTGTGAAGCTGCTGTGTGCTGTGTATGAAGCAGCTGTGTGCTGTGTATGAAGCTGCTGGTTGGTGTGTATGAAGCTGCTGTGTGCTGTGTATGAAGCTGCTGTGTGCCGTGTATGAAGCGGCTGTGTGCTGTGTATGAAGCTGCTTTGTTCTGTGTGTGAAGCTGCTGTGTGCTGTGTATGAAGCTGATGTGTGCTGTGTATGAAGCTGCTGTGTGCTGTGTATGAAGCTGCTGTGTGCTGTGTATGAAGCTGCCGGTTGGTGTGTATGAAGCTGCTGTGTGCTGTGTATGAAGCGGCTGTGTGCTGTGTATGAAGCTGCTTTGTGCTGTGTGTGAAGCTGCTGTGTGCTGTGTATGAAGCTGATGTGTGCTGTGTATGAAGCTGCTGTGTGCTGTGTATGAAGCTGCTGTGTGCTGTGTATGAAGCTAATGTGTGCTGTGTACGAAGCTGCTGTGTGCTGTGTATGAAGCTGCTTTGTGCTGTGTGTGAAGCTGCTGTGTGCTGTGTATGAAGCTGATGTGTGCTGTGTATGAAGCTGCTGTGTGCTGTGTATGAAGCTGTTGTGTGCTGTGTACGAAGCTGCTGTGTGCTGTGTGTGTAAGACTGTTGTGTGCTGTGTGTGAAGTTGCTGTGTGTTGTGTATGAAGTTGCTGTGTGCTGTGTGTGTGTAAGGCTGTTGTGTGCTGTGTGTGAAGCTGCTGTGTGCTGTGTATGAAGCTGCTGTGTGCTGTGTGGGTAAGGCTGTTGTGTGCTGTGTGTGAAGTTGCTGTGTGCTGTGTATGAAGTTGCTGTGTGTTGTGTATGAAGTTGCTGTGTGCTGTGTGTGTGTAAGGCTGTTGTGTGCTGTGTATGAAGCTGCTGTGTGCTGTGTATGAAGCTGCTGTGTGCTGTGTGTGTGTAAGGCTGTTGTATGCTGTGTGTGAAGCTGCTGTGTGCTGTGTATGAAGCTGCTGTGTGCTGTGTGGGTAAGGCTGTTGTGTGCTGTGTGTGAAGTTGCTGTGTGCTGTGTATGAAGCTGCTGTGTGCTGTGTGTGAAGCTGCTGAGTGCTGTGTGTAAGGCTGTTGTGTGCTGTGTGTGAAGTTGCTGTGTGCTGTGTATGAAGCTGTTGTGTGCTGTATATGAAGCTGTTGTGTGCTGTGTGTGAAGCTGTTGTGTGCCGTGTATGAAGCTGCTGTTTGCTGTGTATGAAGCTGCTGTGTGTTATGAATGAAGCTGCTGTGTGATGTGTATGAAGCTGCTCTGTGTTGTGTATGAAACTGCTGTGTGCTGTGTATGAAGCTGCTGTGTGTTATGTATGAAGCTGGTGTGTGCTGTGTATGAAGCTGCTGTGTGCCGTGTATGAAGCTGCTGTGTGCTGTGTATGAAGCTGCTGTGTGCTGTGTATGAAGCTGCTGTGTGTTGTGTATGAAGCTGCTGTGTGCTTGTATGAAGCTGCTGTGTGCTGTGTATGAAGCTGCTGTGTGCTGTGTATGAAGCTGCTCTGTGCTGTGTATGAAACTGCTGTGTGCTGTGTATGAAGCTGCTGTGTGTTATGTATGAAGCTGCTGTGTGTTATGTATGAAGCTGCTGTGTGTTGTGTATGAAGCTGCTGTGTGTTGTGTATGAAGCTGCTGTGTTCTGTGTATGAAGCAGCTGTGTGTTATGTATGAAGCTGCTGTGTGTTGTGTATGAAGCTGCTGTCTGCTGTGTATGAAGCTGCTGTGTTCTGTGTGTGATGCTGCTGTGTGCTGTGTACGAAGCTTAAGCCATTGCCGTCCGAAAGTCAAACCATCATCCTAAAGGAATTATAACTTAAACCATTGTCCTCAAAGGATTAATTAAGGCAACATAAACAGGTTTGGCTGGGAATCCCATCCTTGTAATTTAAATTCAACAAGAAGAGAGAGACCCTGCGTGGTGCTCATAACTCACCCTAGTGTTCTGATACAAGGTAGCTGCTTGATAATCGTGTTTATAAAGTTCAATTTCATGTAATCAGCGAATGAGGTAATGGTGTGGTTAAGGCTGGGTAGTATAGTGGAGGTGTATTGTGGTGGGTAAGCATCACCATCCATGCGTAATGGTTCTTGTAATGTCTGTCATCAGGTTTCTATTTTCCCCGAGGTTTATCAGCACAATATTGTGTTTATGATAACTAAAGAGAAAAATATTTGGAGATTATGGTAACTAAAGAGAAAAATATTTGGAGATTATGATAACTAAAGAGAAAAATATTTGGAGATTATGATAACTAAAGAGAAAAATATTTGGAAATTATGATAACTAAAGAGAAAAATATTTGGAGATTATGATAACCAAAGAGAAAAATATTTGGAGATTATGATAACTGAAAAAGAGATTAAGACATGAAAATAGGAAATGTTATTGTATTAATGAGTTTCATAGTTATTTGAGTCTGAAGTGAAAGATGTCCCAAAGAACATCTCCGGGTTAGCGTCGTGTTGATTCTAAAAGCAGCAGCAGCATCGTGCCAACTCTCAACCCCTGATATGACCCCCTTAAAGCCCCAGGCGACCGACCATCGACCGAGGATCAGTCGTGTGTAACTTGAGAACGTTTTTGTCTCCCTCAACCTGACACCTCAATTTGCGTCGCGACGTTCCTTATGAGAAGAGAACAAATCCTAAACATCACACCAAAGGTTTTTCCGCCTTTTCTGTTACATATCAAGAAGAAACGATTTACAGGGGGTATATCACTCTTGAAGAACATGTCTGTGAGAGAAAGGAAATGTTTATCTTGAATTAGTTATATTATGAAGTACTTTACGTCATCTGTGACCATAATGTATTTTTATTGGGATATATATTAATTTTTTTACCATATTAGAAGAAGATATTGTATGTACTCCTGGTATTAATAAATTATGTAGCTTAGAGATGATAAGATTAATTTATTCTGTACTATAGTTAATCTCTTCATTAATAATTATATTCTATGATTAATTTACGGCAGGTTATCAGGCAAAACATTATTGTCTCGTTTTTTTCTAATTAGGATTAGTTCCAGTTATAGCTGTTTTTATTAGGAATTGGCCCTATTCTTAAATGCTAGGTTAGGTTAGGTTGGGTTAGGTTAGGTTAGGTTAGGTTAGGTTAGGTTTGGTTAGATTTGGCTACGCTAGTTTAAGTTAAATTAGGTTAAGTTAGGTTAGCTCAGGTCAGTTCAGGTCAGGTTTAGTTAAGTTAGGTTACGATCGATTATGACCCTATTAGAAGTGGGTGCCATTCCTACTGCAACTACCCATTACTCACTGTACACTACACATCACCCATTGTACACTACCTATTTCTGCATCACCTATTATATATCTCCTACGATGTGTAATCCAATATGTTCCACCTATTACACTGTTTGTATTTTAAAGCCCCAATTTAATAAAAACACCAATTACACGCGGTCCATATATACACCAATTATTGCACATTCCCAGTTATATACCTGCCATTATACATGTCCCTATTATGTTCTACCAATTACATTATGCTCTACAACTACACCCACCGATATTACAACCACATCACCAACTGCCACAACCAGACCCACCATTACCACAACACACCCACAACATCACCCACCACTACTACAACTACACCCACCACTACCACAACTACACCCATCACTACCACAACTACACCCACCACTACCGCAACTACACCCGCCATTACCACAACTACACCCATCACCACCACAACTACACCCACCACTACTACAACTTTTTTTTTTTTTTAATATGATACGTGGCCTCCAGCCTCCCCCATTAGCCACACCTTCGCTACCATTTAATTACCTTAATATTAAATATCCTAATACACAAGAAGCTATCCTATCTGTGTTAAATTAGTTGAGTCGCAGATCTATGCGGCATTCAGTGACAGTAGCCTCATAGTCAATATCTGCAGCAGTTGTCGGAGTTGGGGCAGAAGCTCTCGTTCTCCTGAGGCAGAGCAAAGCCGACCGAAGGAGAGAGAAAGACAGTCGACATCTCATCCAGGCTGTAACATAACTTTTGGGCTGCTGCTTCTGTTCGGAGATCAACTCCGCGAGTCTGGCGTAGAAACATCTTGCACTTGGGCCCATCCCACCAGAGGTTGTGAACACTAGAGGAGTGAAGCTGCCTTGATCAACGTTTTGAATTCTCTCCCCATATGCCCTTCTCTTGTCGTTCTCGTTCCTCCTATGAGCAGCATCGAGAGCTAGGTTACGGTGACATGCGGCGATGGGATCAAAAATCCTGATGTCGAAGAAAGCTCGCTGTCCCCGCGTCCAGAATCCTTGAGCACTGACGTCCACACGGGCTTCGTTAGATGTGTTTGAAGTCCTGTGTTGGAAGATCTCGCCATCCAATGGAAGGAGGGTCGGTTCTACCATGACGTCCCGGCAGATTTCCTTCAACATATTTGCTGTGAGATCCCTTACCTCGTCATGCCTCATGCATATGAAGCCCCCCTTCTTGCACACCATGGCGTGATCGCCATCATAGGAAGAGCCACACACGCATTAGGAGGGCAAACCTTCTACTGGCCGACCGTACCTTAGAGCAATGGCATCTGTAAATTCTTGTTTATTAAGACTGAAACCATTTGCCCTTATCGGTAACGTAGTTAACCAGTTCGAGGCGCCCACCTCCTGTGCTATAGCTACTTTTTTTTTAAAATTTTCTGGAACCTGCAGCAATAGTTGCTGCAACTTATCATTTTGGCCGTGCTGTCGATCTGTCGTAATGGACCTACGAATCTTATTTACTTCGCTGGTATCCACTTACCCTGTTGCATTCTGGGCTATTATGTGGTCCGTGAGGGCTGCCGTGAGCTTAAGTGAATTTTGATGTTCAGTGGCAGCAATCTCCTCTGGATTACTTAGTCCCATCCCTCCCAGTCTTGGTGGAAGTGCAAGAAGTGCTCTTTCTGCTGGGGTTAAGTCAGGGTGTTTCACTAGTTTGGGAATGAACTTGACACTGATAGCTTCTTCCAGAGGGTGGAGGAGGGATCCGATCTCAGAGATAGTATGCATCAGGTAGTTCCAGCGATGCTTGACTCCATGGGTGAATGCTGCAAAGGCCGCATGTGGCTCTGTGTTAGCAATCTCAGACAGAGCTTGGATTTCACTAACCCACGCATTCACCTTTCCCGCTACATACTCGGTCTTGAAGTCCGTAGTGCCAATTACTGCGCCTAGATGTCTTTGGCCGTCCTTAGTTATTTTGACCTCACTTCCGCCAAAAACCTCCAATGCCCGTTCATAATGTTCTGGCTTCACGATGAGGAAGGACTTGCTGGCGCTTGGGTGGTACCCTATTTGTGGACCTCGCGATGTTACCAAGTCCCACCACTTTTTGATGCACTCCACTTTTCCTGCTCCTGTAAGGTCATCAGCATATACCACTTGTTTGACCCCAGTTGTTTCAAATTTTATTTCTTGTTGGAGCACTGATAGGCCAATTACATACATTGCCATTGCAACGGGGTCCCCCTGTGTTGTTCCCTCGGTCGACTGTAGGATGGTATCACCTCGTAGAGCCTTGTTGTTTACTATGTAGAGTAGGGTGTGTCAATTTAGGGGGTGAACTGGCTAAATTGAAAATCGAGTAATTTGGTAGCAATTTATTGTAGTCTTTAAGCATGCAAAACAATATTCTGGCATAAATTTCTTTTTATAATAAGTCCTACCTACATCAAATGGATTTTTAAATGTACATATTTGTGAATTTATAACATAACCAGCGTTTGCACACATGTTACTGTTTCAAGTTTCAAATTATTATATTTTATTATCCGTAGTCTATTTGAAAGTAACCAATGCCTTCATACTCTCTTTGCTTTGGTTTCTTTTCATCAGTAGTCTGCTTGCTATTTGTGCTTTGATGTAACCTTCTCGCCTCTCGTGGCTGTAAACATGGCCCGCTGCTTCTGTGACCATTTTCACACATCTCTCCACACTTTGAGTGTGGGAAGGCCACTTCGGCACCTGCATTGGAGTCTCTTTAAGGTTTCTCAATTCTTGGCTAGTTAGACTTGTTGTCAATGGTGGCTCTAAGACTTCCAAACTCAAGTCAACCAATTCTGACAATTTGGTGGCATTGACGTTTATTGGGGGAACTTTTCTTGAATGAAACGAACAGTCTCCCAACTGGTCGTCATCTATTAGCGTTCCTCTAATCTTTAGAATGACTTCTACAGACTCGGTTCGGAGATTGGTACATTGACTGCAAAGCATTGCTTGCAAAACTGCTTCTGATCGAGCATACCAAGCGGACCTTCTTGCCACAGGTAACACGATGTCCCTCACTACCTTCCTCTGTGTTCTTACTAGCTGCAATTGAAACAAAAGGTGATTAGGCCCATCCACCCACATAGGATTAAGTTTCACACTAAACCACTGGGGAAGATAAACTCCAATAATAAATTCAACAATTAACCTCAAATTCTTCAGCACTTTGCCCTTCAATTCGTGTTTGGAAATCCAAATCCTGCAGAAACGAAGAGCTGTAGTTAACCAACGACTGTGACTGACAGGTCCAATCTCCAAGAGAGCCAATGACTGAGGCACTTCTCCTGATCTTATTGCTTGGGCAATACGATAAACATAGGATTGATCTGTGCTGAGATCTTTGATGACTCCTTCAGACAACGCCGGAAGGGGAGGGCCAACTTCGACCTTTGGAAAGGTTGTATTTATTTCTAGTTGTGTTGCTTCATCCAGCATGATGCCAAGGGGACCTGACCACTTGTTGTTGCTCTTTGTAGGACCATCAAGTTCCTGGATGAGATGACGAAGAGGTAGCTCGCCTGTATGTAAATCACATACAATCCAAACAAGTCTTCTTCCTAGTTTTTTCTCTAAATGCGTCATTACACCCCCCTACCATCCGGTGTTCACTGCAGTTGAATCTCCACCAACAGCCTGCAGTGAACTGCCAAGTCCTCTCTCCTGAACCCAACATAAAATATGATCAGTAATGACCTCTGCATGTTTCTTCCCTTCTACTTCAGTTTCGGGAGCAAAGTGAAACAAAAACCGACCACCAGGCTCAGAACAGACAGAGTAGTGTTCTTCTTTGATGAGACCTGGAAACTTTCTGTTCACTCCCTCTACTTCTAGCAAAACTTTTGTGTCATCTATTCTTCCATCAAACAAAAGACAGGAGAGCCCTCCCTCGCTTAAATCTTTTTCATGCTGATCAGATATTTCCTTCATTATTTTTTCTTGTGCTCTTCTAATTTTATTATGATCTATCACCAAAGATACATCCTCTCGGCTGATGAGGCCTGCATCTATCCAAGCGGCAGTTGCAATTTCTGCAGCCTCACGAAGTCCAGCATGGTGGCGAATACTAGCTAAAGCAATGTTTGAAATATTTCTTGTGTTGCTTCCTGTTCATCAGAAGAACTATCAAAGAAGTGATAAACATCTTGACACAGCTCTTCCTCTCTTTGGATGGCTTCTTCACTCTTCATTTTCTTCTTTTGTTCCCTCTCTCGGATTTGTTCTCTCTTCTTGGCATTAGCAATCTGCTTCTTTGTTTCTGAATAATCTATTGAACCCATTTGCATACTTCCTTGGCCTTCTGCCTTTGTCCTCTGTGCCTTTATAAATTCAAGCTCTAAAACAGGGATCTTCTTTTCACGAGGACAACCACAATCAATGTGGGAATTATTTTCTCTCTTACCTGAGTGAGAACAGTTGGATTCAGAACATAATTGTATGGAGCACTTGCAGGTCAAAATGTCAAACAGAGTATCAAGTGTGTGCAGAAATTCATTTTTCCTGGCCAAGTTTCCTTTACCAAGTGATGTTTCAACTGCTTTGTGCCATAATTTCGTTAGTTTTAGCTCAATAGTTCGACACTGATTAATCACAGGTGGTTTGAATAGTGCATTAGCTTTTGTCCATTGATGCAGAAGAGGGACTATCATGTCATTTATGAGTTCTTTATCTGTATAGTTCCTTCTGTCCTTTGCATTTTTTTCTCGAAGGAGTAACCCTAATCTTAGCATGTCTCTCACTGTTGGAAGTTCTGACACAGGAAGCTCCTTCCCTTTACCAACTAGCAGGCTCAAGTGGGTTGACAACTGACTTCTTGTCTTCAATTTTGACATCTTCACACTATCTGACAAATAGAAAAATATTTCAATGTTTCATAATTCAATTGTTGTTTCAAAAAATATCAATTTGTTTATCAAAAATGCTGTAACAGAAATAACATAATAATTTCTTAGAACATAATGTTTTATACAATGATATAAGTAACTGCGACAATCAATATGCCCTACTTACAATAATTAAAATGTAGAATTCGTCTGGTAGAGTAGGTGCAAGTGCAATGAGAGCAAACCACCGTCTATGATATCTAGAAGGAGAGTGAGCCGGGCGCCTTATCCTCACGCTTGGTACAAGTCAAAACAAGAATTAAACTGTCCCACACGGAGAGCCTGTTCATGTTCATGTTCTGACATGGATATTATACATTAGCTATAGAACCATAAAATACTCCATAATCCATATGCTTACATGAGATTAGTTAATATCAAGTGAATAATTCTAATCAAGTCTCATTAATTTGTTGAAATACTGATATTTGAAACTTTAAGGTATAATTGATGTAGGTGAGGGTTATTTCAATTCATTTTTGTTTGCTAATCTCAAGTTTAGACATAAAGAGGCACAATATTTTGACTACCAAATTTGATTTTTAACATGTTGACAAAATTGACACACCCTAATAGTCACCCTGGAACCTGATGCCTTCATCTTCGCTTGCAGGGGGATGTTACTCTTTCAATAGTTTTAATGTCTTTCTGTTTATTGGCATCACCATTACTACAACTGCACCTACCACTACCACAACTACACCCACCACTACTACAACTACACCCACCATTACCACATCACCCACCACTACCACAACTACACCCACCACCAACACAATTACACCCATCACTACCACAACTACACCCACCACGACCACAACTACACCCTCCACTACCACAACCCTACCCACCACTATCACAACCACACCCACTACTACCACAACCACACCCACCACTACCACACCCACACCCACCACTACCGCCACCACTACCACAACTCTACCCACCACTACCACAACTCTACCCACCACTACCACAACCCTACCCACCACTACCACAACCACACCCACTACTACCACAACCACACCCTACCACTACCACAACCCTACCCACCACTACCACAACCACACCCACTACTACCACAACCACACCCTCCACTACCACAACCCTACCCTCCACTACCACAACCCTATCCACCACTACCACAACTACACCCACTACTACCACAACCACACCCACTACTACCACAACCAAACCAACCACTACTACAACCCTACCCTCCGCTACAACAACTACACCCACCACTACCACAACCATACCCACCACTACCACAACTACACCCACCATTACCACAACTCTACCCACCACTACCACAACCATACCCGCCACTACCGCAACCACACCCACCACTACCACAACTATTGTACACCCACCACTACCACAACCACACCCACCACTACCACAACCACACCCACCACTACCACAACCACACCCACTACTACCGCAACCACACCCACCACTACCACAACTCTACCCACCACTACCACAACTCTACCCACCACTACCACAACCACACCCACCACTACCACAACCACAAACACACCCACCACTACCACAACCACAACCACACCCACCACTACCACAACCACACCCAATACTACCGCAACCACACCCACTACTACCACAACTCTACCCACCACTACCACAGCCACACCCACCACTACCACAACCACACCCACCACTACCACAACTCTATCCACCACTACCACACCCACACCCACCACTACCGCAACCTTACCCACCACTACCACAACCACACCCACCACTACCCACTACCACATCCACACCCACCACTACCACAACTCTACCCACCACTACCACACCCACACCCACCACTACCACACCCACATCCACCACTACCACAACTCTACCCACCACTACCACAACCACACCCACCACTACCCACTACCACAACCAGACCCACCACTACCCACTACCATAACCACACCCACCACTACCATAACCACAAAGCACACCCATCAAGACAAACAATAAGAAATGTTGATAAGTTCCCATCAATTATCATCCTTACATTAACCAAAATTTATTTAATGTTACCAATCAGGTGGATATACTTGTTGCTTCTATATTATATATCCATCAGTAGTCAATTTGTGTCTTGTTTAATATGAGAACAGTGAAGAGTAATCCAGACGGTAACTTGTTGTTATAGTCGAGTGCTTCTAGTTCCTGTTTCCATTTTACTTTCGTCTTTATCTATCGTGTTAGTCACCTGTGTCGGGATCTTCTCTGTTATGTTACCAGTGTACTTGCAGGTTGTGATGTAGGCTGCAGATTGTAATAGAGGTCTTGACAGCAAGGAGCAGGAACACATATATGTTGTTGAATCTGTGTATTGTAAATAGTTGACCTGAAGACAAAAATCACGCTGTAGAATTGATAAAAAGGAAACAAGTTGTTACTCAAATGAAGTAATTTTTTTAGAGAAACTTGAGGGAAGGAACCTTAGTAATTAAACCTGGTGATGAGAGCACAACCTAACCTAACCTAACCTCACCTGATCATATGTTGCCACGGTCTTCATCTGTGATCGTAAGGCGGAATTGTATTTTACGTCTATGACTCCAGCCCTCCCCCATGTTACTGCGGTCTGTACCCCACTGTTTGATGAGGGTGTACCTGTGTGCACCTACCTGAGCGTGAGGTACTTAACATTCACTCCTTGATACTCACAGCTGGAGATGATCTCAGTGAGGGATGCAGGGGTCTTGTTTTGATATGTTTATTTACTGTAATGTGGAGTTTGTTTACTCATCTCAAGTTAACGCCACCATGGGTTCATGCTAACAGTACTCATTTGACACAACAGCTAGGACGCGCTTCTCATCACCTATTATATAATATTCCACATATTACATAGTTCTGTTGAATGAATGACACATTTCAAGTTTTTGCCCATTTCACCCCACCGATGCCAATATTACATAGCCCATTACACCTATTACATATAGCCCATTAACCCATACATCCTCGGGCAGCGACGCCACACCAAGATGCTCACCCTTGAGGTGTCACGCCATAAAATGATAAATGACAACCCTGCGACTCCCCCCCCCCCCCCCATGGCGTTAAGCCCCGCCCATTAAATTTCCCCACGCCCTTTCTGTACCTCTTTTGCCCCGCCCACCGATGCTTTGATTGGCCTACTGAAATTAAATCCACGCCCACGGGGGACAAGACTCCGCCCACTTACCGTAGATAGAGAGGGGAGATAGATAAAAAAAATATAAGGCGGAGGAAAAGTTTGACCTGTCTTTCGCAGTACTCGACCGACAGGTTCCAACACTCCGCCAAAACTAAAATAAAATTTGTTTGTGAAATTGAAGTCTATTGGAGAGAATCGAAGCGCTTCAGGTGAATACTCATTTTTATATAGAAATATAACATATGAAGAATTTATTGGGACAGAGAATATGACGCCTTTCTACTTTTTTTCCCTTTTTTTTGTCTTCCTTTGTGGAGTCGAATTCGCGCCGGAATATTGTTAGATGAAGTGATGGAGTTCTTTTTTTGTATTTCCTCTGACTTTCGCCTCAAATGGAGCCTTTATAAAGACGGTGCTGAAAGTGATCCAGTTAGCAAGACCATTTAAACTGGTTTCCTGGAGTCATCGAGTGAGAGGGAGTTTATCTGTTCCATGTTTCTGTCTCGCTATTAACAACGTCAACAACAATAACACCACTATAACCGCAACTACCACCATTCACTATAACCACCACATACACACCTACCTCCATCCATCACAACAACCACCAACACCACACCTACCACCATTCACTATAACCACCACATACACACCTACCACCATCCATCACAACAACCACCAACACCACACCTACCACCATTCACTATAACCACCACATACACACCTACCACCATCCATCACAACAACCACCAACACCACACCTACCACCATCCCACTAGCATCCACCAACAATACATCTACCGTAATCCACCACACTACTCATCACTACTTCCACAACTACCACCATTCACTACACCCACCACCATCCACCTACTAGCACCACAAACACCAACTTAATAACTACCAACATCACAACCATATTCACCAACGTCACAACCACACACTACCAACAACATACCAACTCCCACTCTCACCCACAAACATTACAACCTCACCAACAAACATAACACCCACCAACGTCACGCCAAAACCCATCACCCTCACGCCCATACTCATCAACACCATACCCACGCCACTGCAAAACCGCGCCCACACTCCACTTTACCACCCCCTACGCCACTGTAAAACCGCGCCCACACTCCCCTTTACCACCCCCTACGCCACTGTAAAACCGCGCCCACACTCCCCTTTACCACCCCCACGCCACTGCAAAACCACGCCCACACTCACCTTTACCACCCCCACGCCACTGCAAAACCACGCCCCACTCCACTTTACCACCCCCCACGCCATTGTAAAACCGCGCCCACACTCCCCTTTACCACCCCCCACGCCACTGCAAAACCACGCCCACACTCCCCTTTACCACCCCCACGCCACTGCAAAACCACGCCCACACTCCCCTTTACCACCCCCACGCCACTGCAAAACCACGCCCACACTCCCCTTTACCACCCCCACGCCACTGCAAAACCACGCCCACACTCCCCTTTACCACCCCCCACGCCACTGCAAAACCACGCCCACACTCCCCTTTACCACCCCCACGCCACTGCAAAACCACGCCCACACTCCCCTTAACCACCCCCCCCCACGCCACTGTAAAACCGCGCCCACACTCCCCTTTACCACCCCCACGCCACTGCAAAACCACGCCCACACTCCCCTTTACCACCCCCCACGCCACTGTAAAACCACGCCCACACTCACCTTTACCACCCCCACGCCACTGCAAAACCACGCCCACACTCTCCTTTACCACCCCCACGCCACTGCAAAACCACGCCCCACACTCCCCTTAACCACCCCCCACGCCACTGCAAAACCACGCCCACACTCCCCTTTACCACCCCCACGCCACTGCAAAACCACGAGCACACTCCCCTTTACCACCCCCACGCCACTGCAAAACCACGCCCCACTCCACTTTACCACCCCCCACGCCATTGTAAAACCGCGCCCACACTCCCCTTTACCACCCCCCACGCCACTGCAAAACCACGCCCACACTCCCCTTTACCACCCCCACGCCACTGCAAAACCACGCCCACACTCCCCTTTACCACCCCCACGCCACTGCAAAACCACGCCCACACTCCCCTTTACCACCCCCACGCCACTGCAAAACCACGCCCACACTCCCCTTTACCACCCCCCACGCCACTGCAAAACCACGCCCACACTCCCCTTTACCACCCCCACGCCACTGCAAAACCACGCCCACACTCCCCTTAACCACCCCCCCCCACGCCACTGTAAAACCACGCCCACACTCCCCTTTACCACCCCCACGCCACTGCAAAACCACGCCCACACTCCCCTTTACCACCCCCCACGCCACTGCAAAACCACGCCCACACTCCCCTTTACCACCCCCACGCCACTGCAAAACCACGCCCACACTCCCCTTTACCACCCCCACGCCACTGTAAAACCACGCCCACACTCCCCTTTACCACCCCCCACGCCACTGCAAAACCACGCCCACACTCCCCTTTACCACCCCCACGCCACTGCAAAACCACGCCCACACTCCCCTTAACCACCCCCCACGCCACTGCAAAACCACCCCCACACTCCCCTTTACCACCCCCACGCCACTGCAAAACCACGAGCACACTCCCCTTTACCACCCCCACGCCACTGCAAAACCACGCCCACACTCCCCTTTACCACCCCCACGCCACTGCAAAACCACGCCCACACTCCCCTTAACCACCCCCCCACGCCACTGTAAAACCGCGCCCACACTCCCCTTTACCACCCCCACGCCACTGCAAAACCACGCCCACACTCCCCTTTACCACCCCCCACGCCACTGCAAAACCACGCCCACACTCCCCTTTACCACCCCCACGCCACTGCAAAACCACGCCCACACTCACCTTTACCACCCCCACGCCACTGCAAAACCACGCTCACACTCCCCAACACCACGCCCGACGCCACTGCAACACCACGCCCACATTCTCCATCACCACGCCCACATTCTCCATCACCACGCCCACATTCCCTGTCACCACGCCCACATTCTCCATCACCACGCCCACATTCTCCATCACCACGCCCACATTCCCTATCACCATGCCCACATTCCCTCTCACCACGTCCACACTCCCTCTCACCACGCCCACACTCCCTCTCACCACGCCCACACTCCCTGTCACCACGCCCACACTCCCCCTCACCACGCCCTACGCCACTGCAACGCCCTCCCCTGAACAACAGCACCCAATCTGTTGCGTCCTACACACACACACGTCCACCCGACACCCAATATCGTAACTCAGCTGAGAGATAAAAACAAAAGCAGAAGCTAAATTACAACCATAACAACGAGCGTGGCGGCACACCCAGGGCTGCCGACGATACCAATCCAAAAGAAAGGAACTACCTCAGCCTCCAGTCCCAAGTGACACTCGTACCAGTTAAGTGCCAGATAGTTTAAACCCGCCCATTTCCACCCTCCCTTCTCCCCTTCCCTCCCTCCCTCCACTTCCTCTTCACCCTTTACCATGCACACGCCTCTCTAAGCCCCGCCTGCGCCTATCATGCACGCGCCCCCCCCTAAGCCCCGCCCACCTGAGGGTCATGGACCTATGAGAACTCAGACCGACCCATCGGGACCAGACGCCAACAGGCAGTTGATGAAGGAACATGCAACAGCCAGCCAATCACTCAGTCCGCGTTTGGCCAGTGTTGGATGCTACTGTCTGGCTCACACACACACACACACAAACACACACACATACATGTACAAATATATGCACACATGTATGCACGTACATACACACGTACATGCAAGCAGAGGAGGAAATTGCTTGTCAGGAGAGAGAAAGAGAGGGAAGGGAAGTGAGAGAGAGAAACACAGATGTGGTGATGAGATAGAAGAGAGTCGAGTTCTCCCAGTAGGGGGTTTTAATGCCATTTTCTCGCTTATGGTAAAATAAAAAGGAGATTGGATCGTTCCTATAAACGGTGATCAGGCAGCGTCACTACTGCAACTCGGGTGATCACGGGAGTTTGATCATTTGACAATCAGAGGAGAACAGCATCCGATTTACGATTCACGTCATTTGGCCGGGAGATGGGTGGGTGGGTGGGTGGGTGGGTGGGTAGCGCCGTCTGGGCGTTGTTACCACCCTGTACACTAGTGCCTCGTCTGGACTCCGATTCACAAAGATTGTTAGGTTGAATTTTCTTCTTCACTAGAGACACGACAACGGATGATAGATAGATAGATAGATAGATAGATAGATAGAAATGTGTTCTATGTTTTAGGGGTAATTATACTATAGCGATATATTTAATGCTCTGATTATTTTCAAACAAATCAATTTACTGTACACATAATTATAACAAATGACAGCACCATAATACAAACTATTTGTGAATAACCAAACCAAACCTAACCTAACCTAACCTAATTTAACCTAACCCAACCTAATTAATCGCAAGTTTGGTTATATGAAACAGTGAAGAACGTCTTAAGTTAACTTCACTACATAAACACTAACCATCGTGGAGTTATAACACTAATAACAAAATGGTTTCCTTATTTTGGTTGCGTTTTAAGGCTTAATTGTGTATGATTTCCAAAACACACACACACACACACACACACACACACACACACACACACACATGTAAGTCTGTATATTTCCAGCCACCGGCTGCAACTCTATTAATGAAACCTTTATTATTATTATTTTAAAATTATATATATATATATATATATATATATATATATATATATATATATATATATATATATATATATATATATATGTATATATTTTTTTTTTCTTGTATATCCACAATGAAAACGTGGATAAGATAAATCTTGATAAAATCACACAGGGAAAAGGGAAATAATGGAAAACCTTAGCCTCTGAAGATGTCTTAAATAAAGACGAAAGCTAAGGTGCTCAATTGTTTCCATTTTCCCTGTGTGATTTTATCAAGATTTATCTTATCCACGTTTTCATTGTGGATATACATGAAAAAAAAATAAATAAATAAAATAATATATGCTGATAACCACAAGGAAAGAAGAAAACACGAAGTTCCCAAGCGCTTTCGTGTAATTCACATCTTCAGGGGTGAGTACAGACTAGAGAGTAATGCAAAACAAGGTGAATATATACAGAGGAGGGTGAGACCAGGTCCACAATGGTCAGGTAATTAGGTAATGACCCTACTAATCTTTAAATAGTACACAACGGTTGGTGGTTGGGTCAGATGGGACAGTGACCCGCCCTCTCACCTGATCACAAATCTTCTTAATTACAAAGTTGTCCAGCTTGTACATGCCGTTACTCAAATTCATGTTGAATGCTTCGGTATGTTTAATAAGACTAGATTCTATGATGTTCCTACTATCAATTGAATTACATGGTAATATTGAGGAGGCATTATCCCAGTCAATGCAATGCTTGTTATCCCTCAAATGAACAAACAGAGCATTGGATTCCTGGCCTGTCCTAACACTGTATTTGTGTTGTTTAATTCTAGTTACAAGATCTTTACCTGTCTGGCCTAAGTAAAACATATTACATTCCTTGCAAGGAACTTTATAAATGCAACCAATTGTGTTGTTGGGGGAGCTCTTGATTAACATTTGTTTAACAGTGCATGAGTTTTTAAATGCCACATTGACGTTCCAAGATTTTAGCTGTGCCGGAATGTGTGAGAAATTTTTGTGAAATGGTAATATTAAGATATTCTTATGGTCATGGGTGGGCTTGGGATGAGTTCTATAAAAAGTTTTCTTAGTAATGTTTAAGCATTTGTCTATGAACGATCTAGGGTATTTAAGGTTTGAGCCAATATTATATATATATTTGTATTCCTCATCGATGAATTCCGGACTGCAAATTCTCAAGGCACGTAAAAACATTGTTGTAAATACTGACTGTTTGACTTTATTATGGTGGGCAGAATAATAATGAATGTATGAACACACATTGGTTGGTTTTCTATAAATACTGAACTTAAAAGTGTTACCTATTCTGTGTATCAGACAGTCCAGGAATGGCAATTTACAGTCTTGCTCTAATTCCACAGTGAATTTGATCGAGGGGGCTAAGTTGTTAAGTTGTGGTAGGAAAGCTTTTAGGTCCTCATTACATGGCCAGAGACATAATACATCATCAACATATCTAAACCAGACTGCTGAGGGTGGTAAAATATTACTTAATAGTTTCTTTTCAAAGAATTCCATATATAGGTTGCTTAATACAGGTGAGAGTGGATTACCCATTGCCATACCAAATTTTTGAGCATAATATTCCCCATTGAATTCGAATTTGCAATCCTTAATACATAGTTTGATGAGTTCAATGAAGTCGTCTTTCGAGACGGGCAGTGAAATGTTATCCAGGGAATCTATGAGGAACTCTAGTAAATCATCAACTGGGACCTTTGTAAAGTGACGTTACATCAAAGCTGACCAGTTTAAAATCATGATTAATGTGTAAGTGATTGAGTTTATCAACCAGATCCATATTATTCTTGATATTGGAGTTAGAAATGTTGCCAACTAGGGGATTTAGTAAAGAAACTAACCATTTAGATAGTTTATAAGAGATTGACCCAGCTGAGCTAATGATGGGTCTTGCTGGGTTATTGGGCGTGTGGGTCTTGATTACACCGTACATGTATGGCAGTGGAGGGGACGTTGAAGTAAGATGTTTAATGAGAGTAGCTTTGCCTATTTAAAGATTAGTAGGGACATTACCTAATACCTGACCATTGTGGACCTGGTCTCACCCTTCTCTGTATATATTCACCTTGTTTTGCATTACTCTCTAGTCTGTACTCACCCCTGAAGATGTGAATTACAAGAAAGCGCTTGGGAACTTCGTGTTTTCTTCTTTCCTGGTGGTTATCAGCATATATATATATATATATATATATATATATATATATATATATATATATATATATATATATATATATATATATATATCTATATCAGCTACCTTCATCATTATACTAATTGAGGCATCTGCCGACAGGGAGGATTACCTGTGATGATCTTTGTTGTACTACAAGTTTTTAGGTGATTGATGATGGTACTGCACCTCCACACCTGACAGCCTGGCCTCCAGGTGTCTGTTCGTAGTTCACTGTCCTCCATACCTCACAGCCTGGCCTCCAGGTGTCTGTTGGTAGTTCACTGTCCTCCATACCTCACAGCCTGGCCTCCAGGTGTCTGTTGGTAGTTCACTGTCCTCTACACCTCACAGCCTGGCCTCCAGGTGTCTGTTGGCAGCTCACTGTCCTCCACATCTGACAGCCTGGCCTCCAGGTGTCTGTTGGTAGTTCACTGTCCTCCACATCTGACAGCCTGGCCTCCAGGTATCTGTTGGCAGCTCACTGTCCTCCACACCTGACAGCCTGGCCTCCAGGTGTCGGGTGGTACTTCACTATCCTCCACACCTCACAGCCTGGCCTCCAGGTATCTGTTGGCAGCTCACTGTCCTCCACACCTTACAGCCTGGCCTCCAGATGTAGAGTCCTCCCTCTTGTACTCTTGTATCATTGGACTCTACAGGGATGTGTACCGTGTCCTTTAACTATTACATAGCGGTTGTCTGCATTTTCAGTTCGGGTTACTGAGTGTGGTGCTACCATTTGCTTTTCTTCTTATTTATGCCTTTGATACCATTGATACCTATCTATCTACCGTTAATAATAATAAATACTAATACTAATAATAATAATAATAATAACTTTTCAGATTTATATTAATAATAATAATAATATATCTGCTGATTTACTGTGATAATATACGAACAGACTTTACGTTATACAGGGCAATGTTTCCTCAGACTTACAGTAATAACCAAAAAACTCTAACAGACAAACAATAATTATAGTAATATTTGTGCGTATTTATAGGAATCATTATATTTCTACAGCACTATAAACTTACACTAAAATATTCTCCTTCCATCTCCAGTAAACACGATAATTTTACTCCTCTCTCATGACCATTATACGTTATATTTCTTCAGACATAAAATAGAATATCTATCTGAATAAAAACAGTAATAAAAATAATATAACTTCCCCAAATTTGCCTTCAGAGTAATAATAATAATAATAATAATAATAATAATAATAATAATAATAATAATAATAATAATAATAATAATAGAAATAATAATAATAATAATATTAATAATAATAATAATAATAATAATAACAATAATAATAATAATAATAATAATAATAATAATAGTAATAATAATAATAATAGTAATAATAATAATAATAATAATAATAATAATAATAATAATAATACAAATTTTAATAATAATAATTATACAAATTTTAATAATAATAATAATAATAATAATAATAATAATAGTAATAATAATAATAATAATAATAATAATAATAATAATAATAATAATAATAATAATAATAGCAATACTAATACTAATAATAATAATAATAATAATAATAATAATAATAATAATACAAATTTTAATAATAAAAATAATAATAATAATACAAATTTTAATAATAATAATAATAGAAATAATAATAATAATAATAATACTTTGTTAGTATTATGATGTATAACTTCAATTTTACAACTAAGGTCTTTAAAACACTCAGAGAGGTTGGTTATGCGCTCAAGTCATTAACTAAAATATTAACAGATAAGACATTGACAATACAAAACTGGTGTCGGCGAACATAAAATATTATAGATGTTGAGTTTTTTGAGACGGAATAATAATTATGTTATTGTTGTTAATAATCTCTTATTAGACGACCAGTAGTGATAATTAAACTGACAGTTATTTATAATGTATTAAATTTTTGTCTTAAACGAACACGAAAAAAATTTAAATATCAGTTTTGGGGGTAAAATATTACAGGAATTATTATAAGAAAAAATAAGTATGTTTGAAAGCACAACGACAACAACAACAATAATAATAATAATAATAATAATAATAAAAATAATAATAATAATGATAATAATAATAATAATAATAATAATAATAATAATAATAATAATAATAATCTGTAAAATTAGTTATAATATGGCACTAATCATGCAGATTTATAATAAGAATGTTTTCGCATAATAGTAGTAAGTAAATATTTCTCGTTTTAATCAATTTTGACAAAATATATATCACCATGGTACAGTGTTTATCTCTCTTGTGATTTAACCTTCTATATCCTCATTAGTAGACTATCTCCCATATATCCTCACTACTGGGACGCCACTTTAAGTATTATATTTGCCTAACATCAGATGATTTTATTTAGCTCAGAGGCGACACCGTACACAAGGGTTAAACTCAGAAACATCAGTAATGTCACACAGTTCTTTATTCACATTTATTTTCTTTTATCGTTCTAGTTAATATGTGTGAACTTTCCCAGCGTGACTGTTCCACCTACTGTATGTGTGTGTGAACCTTCCTAGCGTGACTGTTCCACCTACTGTATGTGTGTGTGAACCTTCCCAGCGTGACTGTTCCACCTACTGTATGTGTGAACCTTCCCAGCGTGATTGACTTAGGGAAGTTACTTTGGTAATTTGTTTTTCTAATCTATGTTTATATATCAAATCTAATGTTGACTTTTGTCCTCCTCCCCAAAAAATATAACTTCTTTAATTCAAATTTTTATTACGATTTCTTTCTTGAATAGATGGTTTAATTATTAAATTTATGTCAGCCAAGATTACTCCTTTATGTAGAACCTAGTTTAAGGTCTCCTGTCATCCTTACCTGTAAGTCTGTTTGTCTACAGGTATACGTCTTTGAGCTGATGGCTGGTTCAAATATTTTTATATCCCTGTTTCAGAACTTGACATTTCTCCAATATTAAATTGTGTTTGTTGTGTTCAGTCCATTATTAAAGTAAATTTTTGTCTTTTTGTTATCCACCCTTGTCTTCGCTCTCACTCCCGATCACCCATTCCCTCATCAGTCTCCCCATTCCCCTTCTGCTTACCCCATTATTCCCACCCCATCACCCACTCCCCTCCACCTCTCCCATCCTCCATTACCCACTTCTCCATCACCCGCTCCCACTTTCCCTCCTCCATTATCCCCTCCACCTCTTCCTCCCCATCACCCACTCCCACTCTCCTTCCCCCGTCACCCACTTTGACTCCTCCTCCCTCAACCCCCATTCCTTACTCCCAACAATATAGAGATCCGGTCAGGAGAATATATATATATATATATATATATATATATATATATATATATATATATATATATATATATATATATATATATATAAAGCGACTTGTTAATTAAGTTTAGTATTTTTTTCCGCATTCATTCGTTTATTTACATTTGTGTTCACCCTTTTAGTGATATTGACTGTAATTCTTTTTGCTTGCGTTTTGTGTCTTTTTTTCTGGGGTCGGAGGGGGGGTGGGGTCGGTGAAAAGCAAAATCCGGATTATTTGTGTAGTGCTGTTAAAAGGAAACAGATTCAGTAAATTAGTCGTGTTTCTGTAATTTTTTAGTTTTTTTTCTGATGTGGGAGACGTTTAAGAGAGAGAGGTTGTCTGTCTGCTACCTCTTCTTTTTTCTCAATCTCATTTTTTACGGTTACTTTTTTCCCTCTTTCATCCTCTTTTTTTTGTTTCTCAGTTCTCTATTTTTTCTTTTAAATTTTGCTCTCTCTCTCTCTCTCTCTCTCTCTCTCTCTCTCTCTCTCTCTCTCTCTCTCTCTCTCTCTCTCTCTCTCTCTCTCTCCATTCCCCTTTCTTTGCATCTCATCATTTTTTCACACTCTCCCACTGCCCTCCTCTTCACTCCCATTCTTTTCATCTCCTTTAACTTGTTCCCTCTTTCTTCTCCTGTCTCCTCTCTCTTTTCCTTCACCCATCTCCTAAATTACACTCCATTACTCCATCATCATTCACTTCTCCCTCCCTCCTTCTTTACACCTCCCTCACACTTCCCATGCCACTTACCTACCTTCCCCTTGCTCCCCCTTCCCCATCATCAGACCTTCTCACCCTCCCTCCTTCCCTACCCTAACCCTTCTTCACGACCGACCCTCCATCCACACCTCTCTTCCTCCCACAGCCGCGGCAGGAGAGGCCTGGTGTCGTCAACGTGGCGTCATCATCAAAATGTAAGGGATTATATATTTCATGGTCCGGGTATTTTAAGGCGAAATTAGCATGAATATTGTCTTATTACCATAATCTCCAGCAACTAGACCAAGAGGAAACACTAAAGGAGGAGGGAGAGGGGCGTAGGAGAGATGGGGAGGAGAGGAAGAGTTAGAATAAGAGAAGAGGGGGAGGAAAGGTAAATGAGAAGAGGGATGGGGAGGGAAAAAGAAAGAGATGAAGGAAGAAACGGAAGGAAGAGGAGGAGAAGGGAAAAGAAGTAGTGAAAGGAGAGAAGAGACTACGAGAAGAATATAGGCCTAATGTTTAAGAGGAAGGGATTGAGAGAGATGGAGGAAGAGAAGGATGCAGGAAGAGAGGAGGGAGGAAAAGAATGAGAGAGGAAGAGAAAAGAGGAAGGGGTGTATAACGCTTGGGTTAGGGGAGGGGGTAGGAGGGAAAAGGAAGGCTGATTAGGTGCAATTTGATCAATAATTATATATAAAGGACAGAGTGAGTGGCAGAGTGGGCAGAGCGAGCAGGCAGAATGAATAGGTAGGGCGAGTGGGCAGAATAAGTGGGTAGGGCGAGTGGGCAGAATGAATAGGTAGGGCGAGTGGGCAGAATAAGTGGGTAGGGTGAGTGGGCAAAATGAATAAGCAGGGCGAGTGTTCCGAATAAGTGGGTAGGGTGAGTGGGCAGAATGAGTAAGAAGGGCGAATGGGCAGAATAAGTGGGTAGGGTGAGTGGGCAGAATGAGTAAGAAGGGCGAATGGGCAGAACAAGTGGGTAGGGTGAGTGGACAGAATGAGTAGGTAGGGTGAGTGGGCAGAATGAGTAGGTAGGGCGAGTGGGCAGAATAAGTGGGTAGGGTTGAGTGGATAAGGTGAGTTGGGTAGAGTGGGCAAGTCCAGTGGAAAGGGTGAGTGTGTGGACAAGATGAGTGGGTACGATGAGTGGGTAGGATGAGTGGGGAAAGGATATCATTATGTTTTTTTGTTTTCTTCGTAGATCAGAGTATTCATTCATTCCCAGGTCCAGGGTTCGATTCCCATTATGATCTGAAGGTAAATAAGTAATGATAAGTAGCGTATATAGAAATAAAAACAAAATGAAAATAAACGGAGATAGTTATTTGGTCTCTCGTCAGAAATAAACTATGAAATCTCTGATATTCTTCTTCTCATACTGTTCGTTCTCCAGTTTCATTCACTCACTCACTCACTCACTCACTCACTCACTCATACATGGTGATAACAGCAATAACAAAAGCAGCAACAATAACAGTAATAATAATAATAATAAAAATAGTAATAATAGTAATAATAATTGATTAAATAAGGTTTTTAGTCCTCGTAAATGAATACCCTAAATTTAAAAGGGGGAAAAATACCCCCCCCCCCCCACCCCCCGCAAAAAATTTAGATAAAAAATTCTTAAAAATATTAATCCCTCAACAACTTATTTACATACAATCAGTCCTTCAATAGGTTTTTTTTTTTACGTTAATCCCTCTCTGAGGATTTACATAATAATTGGTTTTTCTTCGGCAACTGTTCAGAAAATCTCCTTAATTAATTGCCAATTAAAACCCGATCAAAGTTGCTCCTTCTTGTAAGTGATCGTCTTAACTCTGATTAAAACTCCATTTGGTTGTTGATCAGAGCTGAGTCCCGGGCAGGGTGGGGAGGGGGTGTAATCAGCTGGTCAGATAACGTAGAGTGTGACGATCTGAGGATGGGAAGTGGCCACTATGAGTCTGGTCACATCAGGAGAACTTGGTGATGTGAAGGTAAAGTTAGAGACTAGTGTTTCATCAGATGATGTGAACCTGGTGATCGGGAGGGCTCCAGCACCGAGTGTTTTATTTACCACAGAGGATTATAATTATCTCGTGTGTGTGTGTGTGTGTGTGTAATAATAATAATAATAATAATAATAATAATAATAATAATAATAATAATAATAATAATAATAATAATAATAATAATAATAATAATAATTAACGGTTTATTGAAAAAGTTCTGCAGCCCGAAGGCAGAAAATATACATTGGACATAAATGACTTATTACATACATTGGTGGTTTAACAAAAGGTTTCATTAGAGAAAGGTAAAGGAACATACAGTGAACATACAGATTAATGTTTACAGTGGAGGTCACGTAGATCTTGTGAGCTAAAGTGTTGAACAGCAGACACGTAGTGTAGTAACTCCCTCATAGATGGTGTGATGAGGGGCATCACGTGGTGTAGTAATTCCCTCACAGATGTTGTTATGAAGGACCTGACGTGGTGTAGTAGTATGAGGAACCTCACATAATTCTGTAGCAACTCATTCACTACGTGATGTCGTAGTATCATGGGGACACCACGTGGTCTGGTGTCACAGGACCTCACTCACTCAAGTGAGTGAGGTGCGGTCCCAGGCCTCCCTATCGTGGACGGATTAACACATAACTGGTGTTGTTGAGTCTCAGGGGCAGTTATCACTGGGTACCTGGGACCTCACTGTGTGAAGATTAGCTTGGGTACGACTCAGCTGTTACTGTTGAGGTGTTTTTTATTGGCTTAAGCACTGTTCACCACTATTCAACACTGGTTCCATTCCTTTCCTAAATAAAATAGTAACTTCTGGCGAGAACTTGTTAATATTCCGGTGGGGAGGAGGGGTTCAGGGGAGGGAGTTGGTATGGGCTAACATAACAGTTGAACTGGCTGCTGCCAGAGGAGCGCCAGGTACTTCTTGACCCATAGGTGGTCAAGGGTGTAGTGTGTGTGTGTGTGTGTGTGTGTAGTGTTTGTGCATGTTTATGTATGTATGTATGTATGTATGTATTGGCGAGCGGACGCGGGTTCGATCCTCGGGCAGGGTGAAACTATGGGCAAGTTTCTTTGCGCCATTTACCTCTGTCTACCCAGCAGTAATTGGGAACCTGGATGTTAATCGATTTGCGGATCGTATTCCTGGGTAATGGTTAGCCAGTGCAGTTGGCAAGTTGTCCGGGCTTTTTGGACTATTCCTTAACACTGGGTCATGCAGCTCGTTAACTCAGGATGTGGTTGTTGTCTTGGTGACAACTTCTACACCTTAAACAAATTCACGCCTAGATGGCCCTTGGGCCGGCCATCCTCGTTACACGAGGGGCATCCATTAGTCAGTATGCTTGTTACAGGGGTTCTGGAGTTAAACTATTTAACACTTCACCGAAAGTTGAATTACTGAATTAGAGTTTTGAGAGATACAGTCAAATAACAATATCATCTACAAAACTACAAAAAATATTTAGAAAAAAAAAACATTGCTATGAATTACTTTTAATTTCTCCCACGGAAGATTATTTATTACCAATGAAATTTACTGCAAAAGTTTCCACTGAATTAAACGATATATTAATTACGCTGAGCGAGGTAAATGAACCCTCACTTTTGGGTTTAGTAAATACTCATTCAACTGCCCTAAATACCTGTTAATACGTGTAAATTCTCTATTATATGTGTTGAAATATTACTGTGATTACTCCACTTTAATCACTAACTTGTTCTTAAAATAGTGTTCAATGGAGGTTTATAATCTAATAAGAGAAAACAGTTCCAGGAAGGTTGTGAGGTATCGTGTTTACCTATGTCTCTAATGCTGTCGAGGATGAAAGAACGAAGCTGTGAAACAAGGCTTTACCACACACTATTTATAAAGTGTGTGTGTGTGTGTGTGTGTGAAATGAGTCCAGTGTGGCAGCATTAGGTTAGTGCTAAGGTGCAAGCACTGCTTGCTCCCTCTCGCTTTCAGCTGTCGCCGCTGGCTAGCCCTCATGGCGAACAGGAAAGTAACTTGCATAAGTCTTCCCCTGCCAGTACAAAGCCTCCTCACCATCAAGACTCTTGCTGTGCCTCCTCGTGGCAACACACGGTAACTGGGTGCCTAGTGGGCCCAGGCTAGATCAGCAGAGGATCTTGGAGTAGCAGTGGACCCCAGAGGGACGGCTCATAGGCTAGCAGGCATGTGGACACGACCTGGCGCCTACTAACCACCGCCCTGCTGCTTTGTGGATTAACCTTGGTAGGTATAAGGCTATGGGAGTAAACCCAAAACGAAAAATCTGCGGTGCAGCCCCGCACCAAGCAGACATGCTTACAGAGCTTCAACAAAACCCCAACGGCGGTGTAGGCGGAAGAGGTGACCACCGTGAAAACCCAACGACTACACCGGCGGACGAAGGCAATGCCTGATGGACAGACTACTAAGGTGAAACCCAACAAACTGGGTAATCGGCAGTCCATTGCAACTCTCCCTCTCCCCAGTCGTTGCAACACTTGCACCACTGGATCAGGAAAAGGGAGTGCCAAGATGTGTGGTTGCAGCCTGTGCTCTTGCCTCACCGCATAAATCAACTCACTGTCAGCCATCACCCAGCTCACCATACCTATCATCACCATCAAACCCCTTATACCCACCAAAAGTTCGATGGCGACGGACGAGTGGCGACGGGGACAGGCAGAGATAACTGCCAGGAGTCTTTAGTCACAACTCTGCACATGGGCGGCACAGATAAGATGGTCGTTTATGCACTGTAATCTAGGCAGCAGTGCAATCCGGTCCTGTTTGTGCGACTGAGCAGCCCTTCCGAGGAGCCACTCTGCTCACCCCACCTGGGGAGGGGGCTAGAAAAGGTGCCCTAAACATAGCCTGCCGAAGAACCCAGCCTGATTGGGCAACCGCACCCAGTAAGGCCATCCTTATGCGGTCGAAAACACAATCAAAATCACAGATCAAAACAAAAACAAACCATACAACCTCTTATGGTCACTGCATGGAATGTCAGGACCCGTCTGGATACTGGCACAAATGCACGTCCTGAAAGAAACACTGCCCTTGTGGCAAAAGAGCTGGCTAGGTATAACATCGACATAGCAGCCATCAGTGAGTCCCGGCTCTCAGATGAGGGCCAACTCACAGAACAGGGTCTGGCTAAACACCTTCTTCTGGAAGGGTAAGCCTGCTGCGTAGAGAAACCGCATTTATGGAGTTGGTTTTGCCATCCGCCAACGCATCCTACACAGGCTAACTTAAATGCCTGTTGGGATCAACGAGCGCCTGATAACGCTTCAAATCCCACTGAATCACTCACGTCATGCCTTCTTCTTCAGTGCATACGCCCCAACACTGGATGCAAAGGATGACTCAAGGAGGCCTTTTACACCGACCTCGACAGAGTGCTAACCTCTATCCCCAGAGAAGACAAGGTTGTGCTCCTTGGCGAGTTCAGTGCCAGTAGTTGACAGAGATGCTAACATTTGGCAGGGACCCATAGGTAAAAATGGAATTGGCAAGTGTAATCCCAACGGCCTACTCCTCATCAGGAAGTGTGCTGCTCACAACCTCACTAGCACCGACACCTTGTTTAGGCAAGCCGATAAGTTCAAGGGTTCGTGGCAACACCCACGATCCAAACACTGGCATCTCATTGGCTACATCATTGTCAAAGAAAGAGATCGCCGAGATGTCCTCATCACCCATGCCATGCGTGGCTCAGACCATTGTGACACCGATCATCGACTTGTCAGTTCCAAGATCTCACTTCATGTCGCCCCAAAACGGCGAAGGCAGCAAGCCTCCAGAAGAGGTGTTAATACTAAGCGTCTGGAGGATCCAGCAGTAGCACATGCTTTCAGAGAGCAGCTCGAGCATGGGCTTTTAATTAACCCAACAGCAAACAACGTGAATCCCAGTGCCGAATGGGATACTCTTAATACTGTTATGACAAAAACCTGCCGAGAGACCCTCAGCCAGATCCAAAGACTACACCAGGACTGGTTTGATGAAAATGACCTGACAATCAAAGTACTCATCGATGATAAACGTGCTGCTTTTACTGACTGGCAGAACAACCCTCAGTCTCGGACCAAAGCTGATACCTTCCTCAAGAAGAAAGCGGCAGCCCAGCGGGAACTTCGCAATCTAAAGAACGACTTGCTTAAAATTAAAGCATGCGAAGCACAAAAACTTGCAGATCAGCACAAGATATGCGAATTCTTCATTTCCACTAAAACATTTTATGGGCCAGTCACTCGTGACATAGCCCCCCTTCGTTCATCTGACGGTAACCACATAATTAAAGATGACGAAAGTCTCCTTCAGCCCTGAAAAGACCACCACCATTCATTGATCAACCAAAACACTGATGTGGATGTCCTGACTACCCAGCAGGTCCCTCAGCATCCAGCGCTGACCCACCTCAGCTATCCTCCATCCCTGCTTGAGGTAGCTACTGCCATCAAATAGATGAAAATTAACAAAGCCTCAGGGCCTGATGGAATGCCAGCTGAGGTGTACTGTATATAGCAGGAGGACCTCTGCTTACCAGCCGTCTCCACTCTCTCCAGGGGAATATATGGAAAAAGGAGGAAATCCCCCAAGCTCTTAAAGACACTTCCATTGTAAATATTTATAAGAACAAGGGAGACGGGTCAGACTGTGGCAACTACCTTGTGATCTCGCTGCTCTCCGTAGCTGGCAAGATTGTAGCCTGAGTCCTCCTAAACAGAATTCTTCCTGAGGCGGAAAACGTCCTCCCAGAATCTTAATGGGGTCTTAGACCATCACGTGGCACCACTGACATGATCTTTGCTGCCCGCCAGATACAGGAAAAGTGCAGAGAACAGTGTCGTGACCTGTACATGGCTTTCATCGACCTAACCAAGGCCTTCGACTCTGTCAACAAGGAAACCCTCTGGTGGACCATCAGCCGTTTTGGCTGCCCACCCAAATTCATCGCAATTGTGAGGCAACTCATCGATGGCATGAACGGCAGTGTCCTACACAACGGCACTCAGTCAGAGTTCTTCCCCATCCAAACAGGGGTTAAACAAGGGTGTGTACGGACACCAACTCTCTATTCCATCTTCTTGGCTGCCTTTTTTTACTCGTGCCAGTGCCAATTTAGCGAGCGGGGTGAACATCGAGTACCGGGTGAAGGGGGGTCTTTTCAACAGAAGACGACCCCAGGCAAGAACGCTGCTCAAATATCGTTCTCATGGCGTGAATGGCAGCTTCCCCTCTAGCCTGGTGGCCAGCACAAACTTGCAGGCTCCCTGCTGCTGCCCTGACATCATCCTTTACTACCTCCATTATGCATTTTCCGATGATCCTCCTCAACACTTCCCCCACCCCTATAGGCCTACATCCTGGATTCTTATCCAGGGAATCAGGCGGCAGGCCGTCAGAGCATGGAGGTGTTGGCAGCACGAGATTGCTAGATTTCTTGCAAGGGCGGCAATGGCAGTGCAGAGATCACTTGCTACGGGACCAAACTTGTTTGTGCTGAAGATGACTCTCCAACCGTGTTTTTTTAAACCGTGGCCTCCAGCCTCCCCCAATAGCCACACCTTAGCCAATACTACTGCTACGACTACTGCTACTACTACTACTACTGCTACTAATAATAATAAGAATAATAATCGGTTGTTTAGCATTTAAATAACGTGTAACTGGGTCACCTGTTTCCTTCAGAACTATACCACCAACCCAACACAAGGTCACCTCTGGCTGTTATTCAAACTTCAGGTGCTCATTTCTGGCGTTCATAGCTGGTGTGAGTAATTTTTGAACCCAATTAAAACACCACACACACACACACACACACACACACACACACACACACACACACACACACACACACACAAAGACGCACACTCACACACACACACACACACACACACACACACACACACACACACACACACAAAGACGCACACTCACACACACACACACACACACACACCACACACACACACACCACACACTACACACACACACACACACACACACACACACCACACTACACACTACACACACACACACACACACACACACACACACACACACACCACACACTACACACTACACACACACACACACACACACACCACACACTACACACTACACACACACACACACACACACACACTACAATAAACAATATCATGCCACCTTGTAACTCCTAAGCTGACTTTTTAATCGACCCATTGGTTCCGTCCTACTTCCCACTCTGTTAATTCCCTGTTGCAAAGCTATAACAAAATATAAATACATCCCCACCGGGAGTTACGAAGCAATAATTCAATTTAGTATTTGAGTGTCCCATTTTACTCCCCCTTCCCCCCACACTAGAAAAACATACATGTACTGCTCAATAAACTTCTTCACGTATCTCACCATCACCAAAACATTGTAATTAACAGTAACAGACAACAACAACAATAATACGCTGGGCTGTTCTAGTTTGTGTTGTAGAGAAAAGTTCGACACACGTTCCCAGCCACTTTCCAAATTAACATGTTAACAATGCAAATGATGGTAAAATTCTGGACAAAACACGAGTTATGGCCAATTTGACGAAGGTTCTCCTCTTCCTACCCTCCCTACCTCCCATCATCTCTCCATCCCTTCCTCCCTCCCTCCCTCCCTCCCCCTTATCCTACGCTAGACTAACTCCAGATCACAAATTGGCATCCTTCCAAACTTTAATTACTTTTAGTAATTTTGAAAACATGTGATCGGATTTTGCGAGAGGGGTTTTAATGATGTAGGTGAGCTAGAACGAGAATTTAGGATATTCGAAAAAGTTGTCGCTCAAAGTTAGATTAATTGTCGACGAGGTAGACCCTGGTGGCGGCCTCATGTAAGCTGGGGTGCCGAGGAGGGGGAGGCAAATATTCAGATATCTCCCCTGCAGGTGTTACAGTAGCTCAGGTGTTGGAGGGTGAAGGGTAGCAAATATTTCAACACATCTCTATTAAATATTGACTTGGATGATGGGGTAGTGGAGATAAATATTTAAATGTCTAACAGGTGTTTATCCAAAATGGTGAAGAATGGGAGCAACTAATCAAATATCTAATTATCAGGTGTTAGTTCAGGTATGGGAGGGCGAAGAGGAGCAAATATCCCAACATCTCTCTCTCCCTCTCCCTCTCCCTCAGGTATTAACTTTAATATTGGTGAAGAAGCTAAGTACTTGGATATATAACCTCCAGGTGTTGTCTTGGACATTTGAGAGAAGAGAAGAGAAGAGAAGAGAAGAGGAGAACCGAGTCAGAGGAGAACCGAGCCGAGCCGAGCCAATACGGGAGGGAAAGACCGTAAACATTCCATCACTCCCTCTTAAGGTGTTGGTCAGGAGAAAAACAAATGTATCTACTCAACGAAAGGCCTTTTAGGTACTACATTTCAGGTGCTGAGAGAGAAAGAAGGAGCAGATAATCAATTCTCTCTCTCTCTCTCTCTCTCTCTCTCTCTCTCTCTCTCTCTCTCTCTGTCTGTCTGTCTGTCTGTCTGTCTGTTTCACTCAAATATCTCTTCAGAGGCTTTCAGTTTATTTAATGAATCATTTCAAGGATTCAGAGATGGCACAAAGCTATTCTGTGTGTGTGTGTGTGTGTGTGTGTGTGTGTGTGTGTGTGTGTGTGTGTGTATAAAGAAGACATTTCCAGGGTTTCATGGGAGGGAGGATGAGAAGGAGGAAAGGAGAGAGAGAGAAGTGGTGGAAGAAAGCGAGGTAAGAATAAAGGCGGAGAGAGGCAGGGAGAGAGAGGCTGAAAGGAATAAAGGGAGGAAGAGAGAGAGAGGCAGAGAGGAGTAAAGGGAGGAGGGGAGAGAGAGAGAGAAGGAAGTAAGGTGGGGGGAGGGAGAGACGGGGAGAGAAATATATTCGAATATCCATCACCTCATTAATCATCGCCACGTACGAGCCAGATGGACATAAGGTATACAAATATTAGCCCACTTCTCGTCACACTTACAATTTTACATCCGGCAACGAAGAGAGAGACGAGTGAGATATATACATATATTTTTTTTTAGACATCAGGTCCTTCATCCTGTTACCAACCCGGCCACAATGACAAAACCTGTAATTCAACCAACTATCTGCGTCATTGTCACACACACACACACACACACAAAGGTAAATACTGATAATGAAAATGAAAATTTAAATTCATAATCACCACCCACCCACCTAACCCCCTCCACCCACCTCATCTTCCCCCCCCCCCCCTTCCACCCTCGTCCCTCCAAAAAGTAGGAATGAGGTGAGGGATGAGGGGGAAGTAGGGGGGGGGGGGAGGGGTGGAGGAAATTATCACATTGCAGTGTCAAAGTTATAAGAGGGACTTTTTGACACTCTTCTCATATTGCTGTTGACACTGAAATGCAGAGATCCATCCCGGTGAACTATCAAGTGTCACAGTTCAGTTTGATGGTCTGGTACTATTATATATTTTTGTTTTATTCTCTTTTCGACTTCTTTATTTTTTTCTTTGGAATTCGAGTTGATGAAGTGGTGATGAGAGGAGTGGAGGAGTGTCCGTAGAGTGTTGGAGGAGGTGGAGGGAGAGGGTGAGGGTGGTAGGGAGGAGGAGGAGGAGGAGGAGGAGGAGGAGGAGAGGAGGGTAGGTAGGAGAAGGAAGAGGAGGAGGAGAGGGCCGTAGGGAAGAAGGAGGAGGATGAGGAGCGGGAGATAGAGGAGAATAAGAAGAGAGAGATATTCGTCTTCACTTCCCAAACATGACGATGGACTGGTTCAGGTTGAGCAACTGTAAGACATTCTGTATTTTACTTGACCCCCCCCCCCCCCCTAAAAAATAATAAACAAAGACATATCCAAAATAACAAGTACTTAGGGTTTTTTCTATCTTTTTTCTCTTCTTTTAATGTTTTTTCTTCATATTTCTCCCCAAAATTTATTCAGATATTTTCTTAAGTATTATTGGAATATTTTAGATCTTATGTTATTCCTTGTTCTTCAAATATTCTCTTCCAATAATTTTATCTTCGTCTTATCATTTCCTCATTTCTTAAGATTCCTCATCATTATCTTTTATCTAACCCTTTCTTACTGACTAATTGATTCACGTGATTTGTTTTTTTTGGGGGGATCACCTTAGGGATTTTCTTTTCTTCTAATTATCTCATTCGTCACCTTTGTCTTACCTGGGTATTCTGCTTCAGTTTATTATCTTATTATTTTTTGTTTATCTCTTGTCGAGGAGAAGAAAAGAGAGGAAAGGAAGAATATAGTTACCCTATCACCTTTTAATCGCCCTATCACCCTATCACCCTTTAATCACTCTATCACCCTTTAATCACTCTATCACCCTTTAATCACTCTATCACCCTATCACCCTTTAATCACTCTATCACCCTTTAATCACTCTATCACCCTTTAATCACTCTATCACCCTATCACCCTTTAATCACCCTATCACCCTTTAATCACTCTATCACCCTTTAATCACTCTATCATCCTTACCTTTCGTCCCCTCAAAACGGACAAATCAAATTAAATTAAGACGTAACGGAGGCCCCCTTCCCTTAAATCTTTAACATACAAGACAGCAATTACCCCCCTTTGATTCCTTAAGTTAAGGGGTTACAATGTCACCCTTAAAATGTGTATATTAAAAGATAGGAATTCCTCTCTCTCTCTCTCTCTCTCTCTCTCTCTCTCTCTCTCTCTCTCTCTCTCTCTCTCTCTCTCTCTCTCTCTTTTTCGAACTCTGCCCCCTCTCTCTTCCTCCCTTTCCTCCCTCATTACCACCTCTCTCTCTCTCTCTCTCTCTCTCTCTCCTTCACTCTCCATCCCCCTCTCTCTCCCCTCCTCCCCACTCCCCCTCCCACCCTCCCTCTCCCCCTCCTCCCCACTCCACCCCTCCCTCCCTCTTTCAAACTAAAAAGATATAATTCACAAGTAAGTAAAAACTGCATAGGGAGCCAGTCATTCAGAAACTCTGGCTCTCCACCCCACGACAAGTGACGAGGCTCTTGTTGAGGCTGTCAGTCATCCACGACGTGCAGGTAGACGTGCAGGTGCAGGAGGACGAGCAGGAATACGTGCAGTTAGACGTGCAGCAAGACGTGTAGGTGCAGGAGGACGAGCAGGAAGACGTGCAAGTGCAGGAGGACGAACAGGAAGACATACAGGAAGACGTGCAGGAATACGTGCAGGAATACGTGCAGGAGGACGTGCAGGAAGACGAGCAGGAAGACATACAGGAAGACGTGCAGGAATACGTGCAGGAGGACGTGCAGGAAGACATACAGGAAGACGTGCAGGAATACGTGCAGGAGGACGTGCAGGAAGACATACAGGCAGACGAGCAGGAAGACATCCAGGAAGACGTGCAGGAATACGTGCAGGAGGACGTGCAGGAAGACATACAGGAAGACGTGCAGGAATACGTGCAGGAGGATGTGCAGGAAGACATACAGGAAGACGTGCAGGAATACGTGCAGGAGGATGTGCAGGAAGACATACAGGAAGACATCCACACACCTTCTGGGACGCTACATCGTGTCTGTTGGGTATTTTCTTTGTTTTGTTTTCTTCTTTATTATTGTTGGTTGTGGTGCCTCTTTGTGGAGGGAGTGAGAGAGAGAGAGAGAGAGAGAGAGAGAGAGAGAGAGAGAGAGCATACTGTTTATTAAGACACACACACACACACACACACACACACACACATATCCAGCAGTTTCCATATGAACGGCCGTGAAAAGTATTCGTGTTGGACGACCCGCACCCCGGAAATAGAGAGCTTCTGAACAACAGCGATGACCTGGAGATGAGACGACCAAATCAGAGGTGTCGTCGTCGTCGTCGTCGTCATTTCGTCGTTTGCTTACCTTGCAGTTGTCGATCTCACTTAGGTAAACTTTTTTCATCTCTCCGTCATTATCCACTGTGTAAAGACCTCGATTCGGTCCGGGAGCTTCAGTCGGGTAGCTTAAAGGGGGGGGGGGGGTGAGGTGGAGGGGGGGGATTTGAGGGAGGTGGTGAGGGGGGGATTTGGGGGAGGTGGTCCTTTACCGACAGAAGCCTAAATTTCCCCCAGCTAGCCCGGTTTGAGGTAGGTAAGGGATGAGGAGGGGGTGGCATTAGGAGGTAGAGATAGGAGGGGTAGGAGAAAGGGAAGTGGCAAAGTTGATGTGGAGGTAAGAAAAGGAGGAGGAGGAGGTAGGATGGGGGTGAGGGTGGTGATGGAATCCTCCGTATTACGCTCGATGGGGGGCGCCGCACACACCCTTCTCCCCTTTTCCCCCTTGAATGAGCATATTGAGACGACAAGCGCAACTATACTTGAAATATTCCCGGGGATTGACAAAGTTTAACGAGTTTCTGTTAAGTCCATTTGATAGAATCGCCCGAACTAGATGAACGGAGTGAGTGAGTAACGAGTTGCCAATTCGACGCAGGAGGAGGAAGAGGAGGGGGAGCAGGAAGAAGAGGGAGAGAGAGAGAGATTCTGAGAGTGAATATAAAGTTATTTCCCTTCACTCGCCCGTTCTTCTCCTCCTCTGAACCTCCGCTTCCTCAGTTCCGCCTCCTCCGCTTCACTTCCTCCTCCGCCGTCCGGATGTAATGCACGTGACGGCCAGCCAGTCAGCCTCCGGGACGTCTGCCACAACGAGGAAATGCAGACAGTAGATGGGGTGGAGCGAAGCGCGGATGGCTGAAAGAATAGATGGGAAGGGGAGAGAGGGGGAAGGGAAGGGGCTAGGGGCTAGGGGAGGGAGTATGGAGGATACGGAAGGGAAGGGGTGGGGGAGAGGGTGTATGGAGGGTAGGGAAGGGGTGGAGGGGAGGAAAGAGAATGGGAGGGGGAGTAGACGAGAAGAGAAGGGAGGGAAGAAATTTGATGAGAGGTTAGAGAAAGGAAAGGAGGGGAAAGGGAAAGGAAGAGAAAGTGAGGGGAAGTGAAGGTGGAAAAGAGGGGATAGGAGGGAAAGGAAGATAAAGTGAAAAGATGGGGAGAGAGGGAGAAAGGAGGAAAGTGATGGAAGTGAAGGGTAGAGGATGGAAAGACAGGGAAAGAGTTATGGGGCAGATTAATTGTTGGGTTAAGTGAGGATATGAGATCAGAGAAAATAGTAATTGGCTTCCATTTTTTCTCCTCTCATACCTAAACGTCCTTACCACCCCCCCCCCTAATCTACCCCTTAATCCTCTACCACACCACCACTATCCCTAATACTACCACCATCCTCTCCCATACCAACACTATCCCCTATACCACCACTATCCACCATACCACCACTATCACTCATACTACCACCATCCTTTACCATACTACTATCCTCTCTACAACCAGTAATACTACACTACCACCACCACAACCAGACCCACCACCCTTTCTACTCACCACCTACCACTACCACCACCACCACCACCTTCCACCTCTCCAGATCAACCCTCTACCACTTCACAATACTCCCTACCCCCCCCCCACATCCCCACCACATCACATCCACCCCTTCACCGCTACCCTCCTTCCCCCACCTCTTGACAGTGTCGAGGGCCTGGCTATTACGGGAAACTAACTTTTTTTTTTTTGACGTTCACTGGAGATGCCTCGCCGACTGACAAGAAATTATGTCCCCTCTCTTAAAAAGAATTTTATTTTGCATATATGATATTGGCGGTTCACTTTATTGCTTCTACCTGTATGTGCTTTGTAATTGTATAAGGCTGAATGTGAGGTCCTCGTTGGCATCAGCTTCCCGGATACCAACACCTGCAACGCACAGTACAGTACACCAAGATGTCAAAATGTGTAGAGTGACAGGAAGTGGTGGTCAACAGGTCGCCTTCAACTGTTGCCTGGAAGTTGTGGCAAGAAATCTGTGTTGTTGTTGTTGTGGCTTCCTTCAGTCTTACCTGACAACGACTGAGATAAGAGAGACAAGAGAGTTTGTTAATTGACTGAATTATTAGATACAGGTTAATTATAGTATTATTTGATACCTTAATTATGTACCTAAATTTATATACACACACTTACATATTTATTTATTTGGTGGACAGTTCACACTAATGACACTCACCTCCACATGACACTGTTGCAGGTATGACACTCACCTCCTCATGACACTGTTACAGGTATGACACTCACCTCCTCATGACACTGTTACAGGTATGACACTCACCTACTCATGACACTGTTACAGGTATGACACTCACCTCCTCATGACACTGTTACAGGTATGACACTCACCTCCTCATGACTGTTACAGGTATGACACTCACCTCCTCATGACACTGTTACAGGTATGACACTCACCTCCTCATGACACTGTTACAGGTATGACACTCACCTCCTCATGACACTGTTACAGGTATGACACTCACCTCCTCATGACACTTGTTACAGGTATGACACTCACCTCCTCATGACTGTCACAGGTATGACACTCACCTCCTCATGACACTGTTACAGGTATGACACTCACCTCCTCATGACACTGTTACAGGTATGACACTCACCTCCTCATGACACTGTTACAGGTATGACACTCACCTCCTCATGACACTGTTACAGGTATGACACTCACCTACTCATGACACTGTGACAGGTATGACACTCACCTACTCATGACACTGTGACAGGTTTACAGGTATGACACTCACCTCCTCATGACACTTGTTACAGGTATGACACTCACCTCCTCATGACACTATGACAGGTATGCCACATATCTGTCCATTGTCTCATCACCCTGAAGACACACAAATACACATAACCAAACTTAATGTCAACAGAATCATTATATTTGGTTAGGTTAGGTTAGGTTAGGTTAGGTTAGGTTAGGTTAGGTTAGGTTAGGTTAGGTTAGATTAGGTTAGGTTAGTTTAGGTTAGGTTAGGTTAGTTAGGTTAGGTTAGGTTAGGTTAGTTTAGGTTAGGTTAGGTTAGGTTAGGTTAGGTTAGGTTAGGTTAGGTAATTTTAAGTATTTGTTAGGTTAAGTTAGGTTGGGTTTGGTTAGATATAGATGTATTTGGTTAGGTTAGGTTAGGTAATTTTAAGTTTTTTTTAGGTTAAGTTAGGTTGGGTTTGGTTAGATATAGATATATTTGGTTAAGTTTGGTTAGTTTGTTAGGTTAGGTCGTTGTCTTAGGAGTGACTGTGACCCTTGGTTGGCTGTTTTTAGGTATCTTCCTAATTCTCTCTTCTCCTTCCCTCCCCCTTCCTTCTTTATCCCCTTACCTCCCTCCCTACCCCTTCCCTCCCTCCCTCCCCCTCCCTCCCTCCTTTCCTTCCTCTCTGTCAAGACGTTATCCTCCTCAATCTACCTACCCTCCTCCCACCCCTCCATCACATCCGCCTCCCACACAACCACCAACACCACTACCCCTTTAACTCTCTCTCTCTCTCTCTCTCTCTCTCTCTCTCTCTCTCTCTCTCTCTCTCTCTCTCTCTCTCTCTCGTGAACGTTAACTGCTGTGTATTTCTGACCGTTACTAATGATAAAGTTTAATACACGGTAATTAGTCACAGTAAATGTTAGTTCCTGTGTGTTAATGAGGGTTGTTCTCGAGTACTGACGGACCACGTGAAGATTAAGCACTCCAGCTTGTTTCACCTAATCTAACCTAACCTAACCTAACCTAATCTTCACATGATCCAAATTAAACTGCCTTAACTTTAATTTCAATGGAGGTTGGAAGGGTGAGGAGACACGGGGCGCCTCCTCACCTGGTACTAATGATTTAACACCTGGCTTATTGTATCATGAACTATATAACTACTACATTGAATGAAGAGTTCCTTTAAAGATATATTTCTGGTAGTTTATCCTATATTTGTTTAATCCTATACTATAAAACTACTCTATTATCTCCTCTTGTACCTTAATATTGTCAGTAAAGTTGTTAAATAAAAAAAAAAACACACTAGGAGGCCATGACACCTAGTTACCATCACCACCATCACGATAGGAAGCGAGAGGAATGTGATCAAGACCTGTTAGAGTTGACTGTGTTGACGCTTAGTGATCAGGAAGGTTCTCTCAGATGGTGAGTCAGTCAGTCAGTCAGTCAGTCAGTTTATTTTTTTAGGTAGTTGGACTAGTTAGCCAGTCTCTCACTCGCTCAATCAACTAGTCAGTCCGTCAGTCAGTCAATCAGTCAGTCAGTCAGCCAGAACAGACATCCACAGACTTGATTGAAGGAAATCATATTGTAGTAAAAAAATCTATTCATCTCTCACTGGCATGAAGGAGGAGGAGCAAGAGGGGGCGGAAGAGAAGGAGGCAAGGGGAAGGAAAATTAAGGAAGAAAAAGAGGAGGAGGAAGAATAGAAGACGGTAGAAGAGAAAGGGAAGGAAAAGAAGGAGGAATAGTAGGGTAAGAAGAAGAGGAAGAGGAAGAGGAGGAGGGAAGAGGTAAGAGAAAACTTTAGATAGGTCCCTCAGTGTTGCCAATTGTGGTAAATGACAACCCCCTCAGCCCCCCTTTCCCCCACCCCCTCTCTCTCTCTCTCTCTCTCTCTCTCTCTCTCTCTCTCTCTCTCTCTCTCTCTCTCTCCTGAAGAACAGAACTGCAGGCATCATCAAATCGTCTCTCAAACACTAAGCAACAATATTCCATCCTTCAATCCAATCAATTATCCTTCCCTTTGAATCAATAAATCATCTCCCTACGTAGGATTTAGACGATTGGCAACCCACCTCAACACCCCCCCCCCTTCATCCTCTCCCTATCCTCTCACCCCCCCCCCCCCTTGAGAGTAGAGTCAAGTTGGCAGCCCTGCGTCTGTTTGATTAAATCTGAGTATCCAATCGGCATTACCGCTCAAGCTTGGAGGTAAACTTTCCACCGGGGTAATTTGCAAGTGCGGATCCAGTGGGCCCATGGACAACGAACTGAAGAGGAGGGGGAAGGGGAGGAAGGGTGAAGGAGAAATAGGAGGAGGAATGGGACGAGGATGACAACGAATTGGGAAGGAGGGGTGGGAGGGGAGGAAGGGTGAAGGAGAAATAGGAGGAGGAATGGGAGGAGGATGACAACGAAGTGGGAAGGAGGGGGGTGGGGGAGAAGGAATTGGCAAGGGAAGGAGAGTGGGTAGTGAAGGAAGAGGAGGTTATGCAAAGGAGAGAGAGAGAGAGAGAAGGTGGAGTAGCAGGAGGAGGAAGGAATTGGGAGGGGAGGGAGAGAGAGTGGGGGAGGAAGGGGAGGAGGGAATGGGGAGAGGGAAAGAGAGAGGGTGGTGAAAGAAGAAGAGGGAATGGGGAGTGGGGAGTTGAAGGGAAGAGGGAGGAGAAGGAAGAATAGGAGGAATGGGAGAGGGAAAGGATTTGGAAGGGAAGGAGGGTGGGTGAGAAAGAACAGGAGGGAGAATGTGGAGGGGAGGGTGAAGGAGGAAGAGGAAGAGGAGATTGATGGGTATGGGGAGGAGAGAATAAAGATTAAAGTATGAGGGAAAGTGAAAATTCCATGAGGTTATGGATGGAAGAGGAAGGGGATGATGGAAGGGAAAAAGAGAGAGAGAAGAAGAGAAGAAGGGCAGAGATGGAGAGAAGGAGGAGAGGGGACGGGAAGGAAGAAGGGCAGAAGTGAGGAGAAGGAAGGATTGAAGGAAGAGAGGGAGGGAGGGAGGGAGGGAGGGAGGGAGTGATGGAAAGGAGGGAGAATAGAGATAGAGTCAAGAAGGATGAGGGAAGACGGAGTAAGAAGGAAGAAACATGTAAGGAGAAAGAAGAAGATAAAGGAAGAAAGGGAGATGGAGAGAGGGAAGATGGGAAAGGAGAGAGTGATGAGAAGAGGGGAGATGAAAGAGGGTGAAAGAGGAGAGGAGATAGAAGGACTAGATAGAAAATAAAGAAGAAAAGAAAAATCCTAAAGGAAAGACGAAAAGGGAAAGGAAAGAATTAAGGTTGATAAGAGGGAGAAGAGAGAGAGAGAGAGAGAGAGAGAGAGAGGCAATAACGGAGAGTAGAAGGTAGTAAATGCACGCAGAGATGAAGATTCAATGGGAAGGGAATAGAGACCTAAAAATGGAAAAGAAAACAAGTAAAGAGAAACAGGGAGAAAGAGAGAGAGAGAGAGAGAGAGAGAGAGAGAGAGAGAGAGAGAGAGAGAGAGAGAGAGAGAGAGAGAGTCATGGAAAAATAACGAAAGATGAAAGAAGGGAATAAAATAAAAAATACGAAAACACAACATGTGATAAACTGAAACGAGGGAAGGAAAATGAACGGTGAGAACAGGAGAGGGGAAGTGGAAGAGGAAGTGAAGAAGGAAAGAATATCAGGAAGAGGTATAGGAGGAGGAGGAGGAGAAAGGAGGAAAGAGTAACAGGAAGAGAAAAAGGAGGATAAGAGGATCATTGGTAGTAGTAGGAGGGGGGGGGGGGAAGAGGAAAGAAGGAGCACCAGAAGGAGGAGGAGGAGGAAGAAGAAGAAGAATAAGAATAAGAAGAGGAGGAGAAAGAGAAGCAGTGTTCCGGAGAGGCACTAAGACTGAGAACGGGGTTGTGTGAGGGATAACTGACATAATAATTCAGAGCACTAACTAAAGGTGGAAATATGCAAGAGGAAGACGTCTTAAAATCTGGAGAATTACATATAGGCCTCGGGGGGGGGGAGGAAGGGGGAGGAGGAGGGGAGGACAAGAGGGCAACAATTACTACACATAGAATGAATTGGTGTGCATATGTAACAGGGGGAGGTGGAGGAGACGGAGGAGAAGTAGAGAGAAGAAGGGAAAGAAGAGGATGAGGAGGTGAAGGTGGAGGAGAAGGAAGAGGAGGAGGAGGAGGCGGAGGTGGGGGGGGGTGGGGGGGAGGGGTAGTAATAAATGGCACTGGCTTGTAATGATACGTATTCCAGAATGGCTCTTAGCTTGGCACTCTGTTCAGCTAATGATCCAGATTCAGGAATAACTCTTGAGAGGCGAGTTAAACCAATGGGGCGCAATCCTGAACGACCCCTTGGCCTGGAATTATGTACGTACAGCGTGATAGTGGGGGGGGAGGGGGGAAGGGAAAGGGATGGGGAGTGTGATGTAGTAGGGAAGGGAAGGGAAGGGAGAGACTGAAGTTACAAGGGGGTAAGGGAAATAGGGAGGAGAGAAAACAGAGGCAGTATGGGAGAGGGGAGACGGTAGATAAGTATAAGTAGGAAAGGGTTTGGGTAGGGAGGGGGAATATCAGGGAGAAACAGGAATTAGGAAAAAGTATAAGAAATCCTTAAGTAGTAGTAGGTAGTAGGCAGCTACCAAGCAGGGAGCTACTACCGCCTGGGAAGATATTGGAAGCATAATGTGTTGTCTAATGGTAGACCCTGCTGCCATATGGCATCACGAAAATTGTGACCAAGTCCCAGGTTGCTGATCTGAATTTCTGCCTCATTTACACACAATTGCAGGGTCTCAATTGTTTCTCTTACTTTGACAACACAACACACACACACACACACATATATATATATATATATATATATATATATATAATATATATATATATATATATATATATATATATATATATATATATATATATATATATATATATATATATATATATATGGTTTCTCAATTTTGACTTTTGTTTAATTTTTGTATTTATTTGTGGCTCAATATTATTATTTTTTTTTTATTAGTATTATAAATATTTTCTTTATTATAATTCCTTTTTTTATTTTTAGCTATTTTTATTAATTTTATTCATATTCTTATTCTTATTCTTATTATCATTTTATATTTTCGCCCCCCCCCCCCCCCCCCAGGCCTTGATGTGGGTCATTATAAAATGACCTGTGCCCGGGTGGGCTAATGCCCGTAAAAAAAATATATACTGACAGGTAACCTCGCCACTGACAACACCTGGTGGCCGTTCGTGTACACTTAACGTGGTGGATTCTTCAATGGATTTCTGCAATGAATCTTGGGAGTTCTGCTAAGTTTGGTTTGACTGATGCCAGGAGGGACGGATTCCAGGTTGTGTTATCGTGCTCCTCTTTTTCTTCTTGTTCTTCTTATTAAATCCGGATTATAATTCTCTTTTAAATCCAGATTCTGTTCGTGGGTCTAAGATCGTGGTGAGTGGGATATTGATTTTATTTTTTTTAGCAGTTTTGTTTTCTCTCTCTCTCTCTCTCTCTCTCTCTCTCTCTCTCTCTCTCTCTCTCTCTCTCTCTCTCTCTCATTATCATAAGAAAAATTGATACTCTAACTCTATATAAAAGGGTTAGATTAGGATTAGGTTAGGTAGATTAGGTTAGATTACATTAGGGGATGTTAGGTTACATTGAGTTAGGTTAATTGATGTTAGAATGGGTTTGCTTAAGTTAAGTTTTGTTAGGTTAGGTTTGTTTAGGTTACAATATATTAGATTAAGTTAGATTTCTTTAGCGTTATGGTGTATATGTACTGTATGTATGTATGTATGTATGTATGTATGTATGGCTACCTGTGGTGTAAAGGTCAGCACGAGCGGACCCGAGTTCGATCCTCGGGCAAGGTGAAACTGTGGGCAAGTTTCTTTACACCATTTGCCTCTGTGTACCCAGCAGTAATTGGTAACTTGGATGTTAATCGATTTGCGGATCGTATTCCGGGGTAATGGTTAGCCAGTCCAGTTGGCTAGTTGTCCGGTTTTCTTGGACTATTCCTTGACACTGGGTCATGCAGCTCGTTAACAAATTCACGCCTAGGTGGCCCTAGGGCCGGCCATACTCGATTTTGAGGGGCTTCCATTATTATGTATGCTTGTATGTATGTATATGTATGTATGTATGTATGTATGATGGCAGGATCAGTATAGTAACCCCACATCCAATGGTCTAATGTGTTGAGTCCAGACACACCACCATGATGCCGCTCCAGAGTGAAGACTTTCGTTCTTATCTGTACTAAGCTTCTTGTTAAGGATCATTTACATGTCAAGTTGGTACACAAACAGAGAGAATATGAGTGTGTTTGTGTGTGGTAGGTTAATGTTTGTGTGTGTTTGTGTGGCTGGGTGGCTGGGTGTTTGTGTGCTTGATTTTTTTTTTTTTTTTGTGCACCCCATGTTCATCCTGTGAGTAGTAATGCAAAAATGATTACAAAGTATACTGTAGGCCACAAAGGGTGTTTATCAGACCCCAGTAATTTTGATATTATGCCAATGAATGTTACAGAGTATTTCCAGTACATTGTTTGTTTAAGTCGGTACATTTAATTTTGATTAGGTACTAAATGCGAAGTGTGGATACAGCCTTAGTATATCAGCTATCTTGTCATCAGAGATAAAGTGCTGTGTCATTGCATACACCGTGTGCTTGGATCTATCTCTATAAGGTTCTATTTTTTCACAGTCTAAGACGTAGTGTTGGAGTGTGTGGCCATATGTCTGGCCACACACTTTACATTTAGTCTTGTTCACATGTGCCTGAGGGGCTTTCTGCCAGAGGTACTTATATCCTATCCTTAGTCTAGCGGTTACAACATCTTGTAATCTAGTGATCTTGTTACTTGCTTCATATACATGTTTTACGTGTGTGTGTGTGTGTGTGTGTGCTTTTGAATGAGTTTGTCTGTGTATAACAAAAACAGAAGACAAACACGACAAAGTAAAGACAACTACGCTTGCACCAGAGACAGTCAACAAGATCTTCGCCTGGCTGTCAACAAGTGTCTGGGAGAGTCTGCTGAAGGTGGCAGGCGGGGAGGGGAGGGGAGGGCAGGGTAGGGGAGGGGAGGGCAGAGGAGTGGAAGGAGGGGCAGTGGAGTGGAGGGCAGGGGAGGGGAGGGGAGGCCAGAGGAGTGGAAAGAGGGGCAGAGGAGTGGAGGGCAGGGGAGGGGAAGGGAAGGTAGGGGAGGGGTATGGAGGGGTGGAGCCAGCTCAGGAGGAAAGGGTTGAGGGAGGGATTTTGGTTTATTGTTTCCTCAGTAGGAAGGACACGCACACACACACACACACACACACACACACACACACACACACACCTCTCTGGGGTCCTGTGCACGACGACGCACCTAAAGGAACAGTGTGTGTTGGTGGGCGAATGTGTAGTCCTCTGGGGAGTTTAGGTATACGTGGCTGAAGGAGTGACAGTTGGGGGGTGATGCTGTTAGCTGCTGAGAACCTGAGAGAGAAGGAGATAGGGAGAGAGAGAGACGGAGGTAGGAAGAGGGAGAAGTGGTATGAGGAGCGTGAGTGTGTGGGAGGTTGAGGACCAGAGAGGGAGGAGAGGCAGCGAGGAGTGTGTATTTATTTCTGAGAATCTAAGAGGTCGTGGTTGAAGGAGAAACTTAAGATGAGGAATATTTAGCTTTTCAGGCACTTTACGAGCTCACGGAAATATTATACAAGAAAAAAAAACCTAAACATGATCCACCAAGCACTTGTAGGAGTAGGTTTCCTCAAGATGTGAATTTACATAAAAGTGATGAGATCTTTTAGCCTCTCTCGCTCTTTCTGGTTAGCTGCATTATATAACTGTGTGTGTGTGTGTGTGTGTGTGTGTGTGTGTGTGTGTGTGTGTGTGAAATTCTTTGCTTTTTGTGTTAGCTGTCCTTTGAATATTTTATATACCAGATATTCATATAACTTTCTCGTGTCTTTCCACTCATATAATTGTGAACTCTCCAAAACACGTCAGTCAAAATCATTATATACTGTTTTTTAAACTCTAGACTTGAGGATTTTGTAGAACTTATGAATATGGCGAGAGAAGCCTAAATTCAATGATGATATGGCATCTACGGACATTGGCCTACTCCGTTGATGTTATCGTAGTACAACCGACCCCCAGATGGTAAACAGAGGAGGATGGAGGATGGACTTGTCTTTATTCACTTCTTTGTGGGACATTTTAGTCATATTAAATACGTCACTGTTTCCGTAATTTCCGTGTCTCTAGTTAAGACAATTGGTTATAATTTGCATATATGATCAGGTTCGTTAATTGGTCGTGATGAAGAAAAATTACAGTTTTAATTAAAGATTTGAAATGTAATTATTGAACACATTTGATTATTTGAGGATGAATAAAGACGTGTTTGACAGTACGCTGGTCTGTTGCCCCTTCAACAGACAGCGGCCACAGACACTATGTATTTATAAGTCACCTAACAGACCGGACAGACGTTCATTACAGACATGTATGGGCAGTAGAAAGACCTTAACAAAAAACTAAGGACACACACTTAGTGTAATGTGAACATGACAGATATACAATTGACAGGCAGATAGACAGGGACACTTATGGTAAAGAAAATTAAGTGAGAGACAGGCAAAAAAAGACAGACATACAGATTAGTAAAATGACACACAGACAGACAGATAGATAGAAAGAGACACGCATAGAAATTTATATGATAGACAGACAGACAGATTTAGTAATGTAATGCGGCAGACAGATAGACAGACAAACAGACAGAATAGCACTACTGGCAAACACAGATAGCCAACAGACAGAACCATAGATGTAAAGAGCCGATAGAGAGAGAGAGAGAGAGAGAGAGAGAGAGAGAGAGAGAGAGAGAGAGAGAGAGAGAGAGAGAGAGAATAGAATAATATTGCATACAGACAAACAGAAAGACAGAGACGGATATACAGACACCTGTACGAAATAGACAAACAGACAGACAAATACATACAGTAGACAAACAGACAAGCAGAGAGATAGGCACACATATCAGACAGACATACAGACAAACATATAGAAGATTAGACAGACAGTCAAACAGATACGATTACTAGACAAAGACACACATAGCACACATGCAGACAGACAGACAGACAGGCAGACAAACATATAAAAAGCCCACAAAAAGGCAGACTGACAGACGAAAATGCAGACATATAGATATATTTAACAGACACAGACAGACAAACACACATAAATAGCACACAGACAGAAAGACAGACAGACAAAGGAGTACGTGTGTGTCTCGCAGCAGTCTGGTCCTAAACAAAGTAGCCGACGACGAAAGAACAGAACAGCAGCCATGTGATTTAAATTGAATAAATCACTGATTGAATTTAAGGCTTTTTTCCATTCACCGCGGAGCCTACTGATTGTGGCAGTTTTTTACAACATTTTATTGTCCGTTTCTCACAAATGATGACGTGATGTTTTTTTGTGTATGTGGGGGGTGGGGATGGGGGTGGTGGGTGGGGGAGATGGGGGAAGGGGGCAGTGAGGGATGGGGGTAGTAGGTGGGGAAGGGAAGGATGGGGGTGGTGGTTGGGGAGAGATGAAGGGAAGGGGCAGTGAGGGATGGGGGTAGTAGGTGGGGAAGGGAAGGATTGGGGTGGTGGGTGGGGGAGATGGGGGAAGGGGGCATTGAGGGATGGGGGTAGTAGGTGGGAAAGGTAAGGATGGGGGTGGTGGTTGGGGAGAGATGAAGGGAAGGGGCAGTGAGGGATGGGGGTAGTAGGTGGGGAAGGGAAGGATGGGGGTGGTGGTTGGGGAGAGATGAAGGGAAGGGGCAGTGAGGGATGGGGGTAATAGGTGGGGAAGGGAAGGATGGGGGTGGTGGTTGGGGAGAGATGAAGGGAAGGGGCAGTGAGGGATGGGGGTAGTAGGTGGGGAAGGGAAGGATGGGGGTGGTGGTTGGGGAGAGATGAAGGGAAGGGGGGAAGAAGGGATTGATTTATTAGTAGGGGGATGCAGTAGTGGGTGGATGGAGGGGATGAATGGGGGGAGAGATGGGGTTCTAGGTGGGGGAGAGATGAAGAAAAGAGGAGGGAGGAAGGAATAGGGTAAAAGGATGGTGATGCTGGTGGTGGGTGATGGTGGTGGTGGATGAAGCCGGTGATGGGTGACGGCGGTGGTGGGTTGATGCTGGTGGTGGTTGATGCTGGTGATGGGTGATGGTGGTGATGGGTGAAGCTAAAGCGTTAAACTAGATGGATATTTTGGAAAACTGTCTGTCTGTCTGTCTGTCTGTCTGTCTGTATGTATGTATGTATCAGTAGGAATTGCAGTCGTACTCGAAAAAATAGAACATAAACAAAACCACTCGAGGGTAAGAGGGAGTGGGAGGTCGGCAACACGTCAAGGAACAGCTCCAAGACGACCTCACCACTTTAAGGTCCAACACAGTTACTAGGGCCAACAATATATCGACGACGGCTGACTCAAGGAGGAGTTGCTTGCCCTTGACTCTACCTGGAGAATATTTGTGCTAGTGACGTTACTGGTGTTTGAGGCAGTAGGTTAGGTTAGGTTAGGTTAGGTAAGGTTAGGTTAGGTTAGGTTAGGTAAGGTTAGGTTAGGTTAGGTTAGGTTAGGTAAGGTTAGGTTAGGTTAGGTTAGGTTAGGTTAGGTTTGGTTAGGTTAGGTTAGGTTAGGTTAGGTAAGGTTAGGTTAGGTTAGGTTTGGTTAGGTTAGGTTAGGTTAGGTTTGGTTAGGTTATGTTAGGATAAAAAGATGTTAAGCTTACTGAAAAGAAACGTTAGGCTACAGAAAAAATACGATAACAAGACAAACACACGAAGACACACAGAAGTGGTATTCAAGCTTATGTTGTTATTTTTGTGTACAGTGGTTGGGTGTGTGTCTGGGGTCAGTGGCTGGGTGTGTCTCTGGGGTCAGTGGCTGGGTGTGTCTCTGGGGTCAGTGGCTGGGTGTGTCTCTGGAGTCAGTGATTGGGTGTGTGTCTGGGGTCAGTGGTTGAGTGTGTCTCTGGGGTCAGTGGTTGGGTGTGTCTCTGGGGTCAGTGGCTGGGTGTGTCTCTGGAGTCAGTGATTGGGTGTGTGTCTGGGGTCTGCGACTGGGTGTATCTCTAGGGTCAGAGGCTGAATGGGTCTCTGGGGTCAAGGAGGGGCGCCAATTGAGCCTCTTTACTGTATCAGTAGTGGATTACTTCCTCCTCCTCCTCCTCCTCCTTTCCCTCCTCCCCCCAGGCCAATGATCCCTGCCTTTGATCGTCCTCCTGGGGGGGGGGGGGGGGTGAGGGGGAGGGGGAGGGGGGGTCACAGCCTCACCACCCCAGCACCAATCATCACTCCACACTTTTATGTTACAATGATCTAAATCCCCGACAGTGATTCTTGCCGGAAGGTACCAATCTTTTATTATCCTTTATTTCCTTGATAAATAAAGTAAAGCTGTGCAAATGTAATAGGGCAGATGCAGCGGCAGGGAGGCACACAAGGGAGATGTGGACATAGCTCCCCTTCAATCAGCAAATCAGGACTTTGAAAGGCGAAGAAGAAGAAGAGGAGAGAGGAAAAAATGTTGACCTCGTGTGTGTGTGTATGTATGTGAAAAGAGGACTCGGAGAATAGTGAGCGGGTCTTTCCCTTTGTCACCGCGATAGAGTAGAGGGGTCGTGTGAGGGTGACGATGATGCTGATCGAGAGATGGAAAAGCTTTTTATAGTTGGAGGGAGGATTTCTTCCTCAATGTTCCGAGAGAGGTAGTGAAGACGGGGAGGCCTCCTGGAGCAGTGCTAAGTATGAGAGCCTCACCCGGTGCTTCCTTTGATGACACTCTCGCCGCGCTCACCAGATGTGGGGGGCTTTTGTCACCTTTTGTCTGGCTGAAGACCGTGTCGGATCTTTCTCTCTTTTTTCTCATTTACTATCTCTCTTCTCCTCCTTCTTATTTTTTTTATATTTCTTATTAGTTTTCTTCCCCACTGAGCTCTTGTTGATGCCTTCCGAGGGCAGGTATGACAACAAAAGTATGTAAACATTTACCCGTCTTTAACACCAACCAGAGTATATTATATAGGCCAACCCGTGTGAGTAGAGGACATCTGGCGATAACACCTAGACGTCACATCGCATCTTGTCCACCTCGGTCACCTCCCCTCGAGTGTGTCAGGCGGGGGGAGGAGGGGGGAGGCCAATGGGTGGGGTCATCTTCCTACGGTCCCCACAACACAATATGACCCGTAAGATAGGGGGAACCAACCCTTTGTGGTCGTCGATGACTGTAGTGATCACTTGTGTCGCTTTACCTGGGTGATGATACATGGTTATAAACGCTGGAGCCTATGCTGTTGGCTGTGCTCTCTTGAGTTTTATTTTTGATAGCTCAGATGCTCCTCGTTGTCCATCATCATCATCATCATCATCTTCATCATCATCCTCATCATCATCATCGTCATCATCATCATCTTCATCATCATCCTCATCATCATCATCGTCATCATCATCATATCTTTTTGTTTTCCTTCTTTTTCTTCCATTCCTTCTCTTTCATCTCTCCCATAAAAATAATTCCTTGACGACTCATGCAGTGAGAAATTTGCCATTACTCTGTTAAACTCTGGGTGAGAGAAGGACCTAGCAGCGGCCCCAGCAGTGGAAGACGATAAAGCTGGTTTACGATCCCTTAATCTGTGAACCCTCAATGTCAACTCTCACCCCTGGAGAATAAAAAAAAATACACACAGAATATAAATAAAATGATCACCTGATGATTCGTTTCCCTCGGTGTATTTCAACAGTTCCTCAGGTCAAATAAGATGGGGAGGCGAATTTTAAGATGATTATTTATTTATGTCCAGTTTTTCACATGAGAATATTCAAGTTTATAAGAAAGAAATATATTAAAACATATTCCATTTGTATTGTATATTGTTTTCCAGCATTGGGGTAATTTCAGTATATTTTTAATTTCCTGAGATATTCTCGATATTCCCCATCATTCCCCCCCCCCCCCCACAATAAAAAGTATTAATATAGTCAGCAGATATATTTCTAGTGTATCATCAGAAGGTAAAGTTAAATTAAAGGTGTACTTGGTGGCTGTGAAGGGAAGGAAGAGGGAAGGTGGGGATGAAGGTGAAGGGAGAGAGGATGGAGGGAAAGAGGAAGGAGGGAGGAAAGAAAGATGGAGGAAGGGTGGAAGGAAGGTAAGAAAAAATAGAGGAAGAAGGGAGGGAAGGAGACAAAACCTCCCTTCCCCCCCCCCCCCCCCACCTCACACCATATAAACATGTATTAGTTCTCTCCTCTACGTCGTCAAACTTTCTGTACGGGCTTAACCCTCATCTGACAGCTATTAATCCCTTATTACACTTTATGACACTTTTAGGCATCTTATGATAATTTATGACACTACGACAATTTTAGGCACTTTATGACAATTTTTGACAAATTATAACACTTAATGACACTTAGGAACTTTATGGCACTTTATGATACTTTTAGGTAATTTATAAGTTCATGACACTTTGATACTCTTAGGAACTTTTTTTTACACTTTATGGCACTTAATGACACTTCATGACACTTTATGACACTCTTACGCACTTATTGACACTTTATGGCACTAAAGACACTTCGTGACATTTTATGACACTCTTACGCACTTTTTGACACTTTATGACACTTTATGACACTTTATGGCACTTTATGACACTTTTTGGCACTTTATGGCATGTATGGTATGACACCTGGTGGCACTTCATGAGAGTTTTTGGGTACTTAGCAACACTTTTTGGCAGTTTAGACACCCACCAAGCTCAAATAAGAGTGTGTGCCTGTAATAGCGTGTCCTTATAATATCAATCTATATCTATCTCACAGAGAGAGAGAGAGAGAGAGGTAAACAGGTTGATTATTATGCAGATACACGGATGAACTGATAGCTGGTGACATTGACAGGCACAAACAGATGCATTAACATAGATGCTGAGACAGATATGTAAATTGGCAGAGAGGTACATACATGCACACATACATACGTACATGCAAACATACATACATACATTGTACGACTACTACTTTGCTGTCACTCGGAATCGAGTATGACGATCATCCAGCTATGATACAATGTTATGAGTTATTAAGGATGTCACCTAGTTTGGTGGGTTTTGAGGTGACTAAATAGACCAATCGGGACCGGCAGGGTTGATCACAGAAGTTCCGTATGTGGGGAGCTACATCTAGTGCGGGAGGGGCGGCGGCAGCGTCTTTCCAGCGTTGGTGCTTGTTTGTCTCGTTATGCAGTCGGGCTAACTCAAAAGCATTGACACCTTCTTGTGTGGTGCTCCTCCAAGGGTTACGGTGTGGAGTAATCGTCTTAAGACTATCCTCATACCTCTTCAGTTGCCTGCAAGAATTACCTTTACTATTCGTTAGGTGACTGTAAAGTAACTGCTTTATCAGTCCACTGTCGTCCATGCGGGTAAAGTGGCCAGTCAAGCATAGTTGTTCGAGGATAATGGTAGCCTCGATGCTCCTCCAGTTGGTGTCAGCAAGAATAATGGCATTTGTTCTCTTGTCTTCCCAGCGAACACGAAGGATGGAACGTAGACTACGTTAATGAAAGTTTTTAAGTGCCTTGAGGTGCCTCCTGTATGTGACCCTTGTCTTGCTGCCATGTAGCAGGGTGGGTAGGACCACTGCTCGATATACGTGTAAATTTGTAGATAATTTCAGCTCCCTACAGCTGAAGATACGGTTTTGGAGTCTGCCAAAGGCTTGGGATGCGCATCTGATCCGATGCTGAATCTCTTCATCAATGTCCGCGGTGGTGGACAGGAAAGAGCTGAGATATCGAAAGTGGGTAACGTTAGTGAGGGTAGTACCGATAAGCTGGATGGATGGTGGAGGTGTGACTGAACTAGGGGCTGGCTGAAAGAGAATCTGAGTCTTATGTAAATTCACCTTAAGGCCGAAGTGCGCATACGCATCTGCGTACGTGTTCAGGATCTCCTGTAGGTTGCTTTCAGTGTGAGCGACACGGTGAGGTCGTCTGTATACTGAAGTTCAGTAATGGAAGATGCCGATACCTTTGTTCTTGCCTGGAGTCGTTTTATGTTGAAAAGACCCTTCATCCGGTACTGGATGTCCACCCCGCCGGCTAAATTTGCTCTGGCACGAGTAAGGAAGGCAGCCAAGAAAATGGAAAAGAGAGTTGGTGTCAGTATGGACCCTTGTTTTACCCCCGTTTGGATGGGAAAGAACTCAGATTGGGTGCCATTGTGCAGGACACTGCCGTTCATGCCATTGTGGAGTTACCTTACATGACGATGAATTTTGGTGGGCAGCCAGAGGGATTCCCTGTTGACCGAGTCGAAGGCCTTGGTTTGGTCGATGAAAGCCATGTACACGTCACGACGCTGCTCTCTGTACTTTTCCTGTATCTGACGGGCAGCAAAGATCATGTCAGTCGTGTCACGTGATGGTCAAAAGCCACATTGAGATTCTGGGAGGAAGTTTTTCCGCCTCAGGAAAAAGTCTGTTTAGGAGGACTCGGGCGATAATCTTGCCAGCTACGGACAGCAGCGAGATCCTATGAGAGTTACCACAGTCTGACCGGTCTCCCTTGTTCTTATAAATATTGACGATGGAGGCGTCTTTAAGAACTTAGGGGATTTCCTCCTTTTCCCATATATTCTCCAGGAGAGAGTGGAGACGGCTGGTAAACAGAGGTCCTCCTGCTTTATACACCTCGACTGGGATTACATCAGGCCCTGAGGCTTTGTTATTTTTCATCTGTCTGATGACAGTAGCTACTTCATCCAGGGATGAAGGATAACTGAGGTGGGTTAGCTCAGGATGCTGAGAGACCTAATGGGTAGTCAGGACATCCACATCGGTGTTTCGGTTGAGCAGTGAATGGTAGTGCTCCTTCCAACGTTGAAGGAGGCCTTCATCGTCTTTAATTATGGAGTTACCGTCAGGTGAGCGGAGCCGGGCTGCGCCAGGAGTGATTGGCCCATAAAATGTTTTAGTGGAATTAAAATATTCGCGCATCTTGTGCTGATCTGCAAATTTTTGTGTTTCATATGCTTTATTTTTTAACCAGTCGTTCTTTAGATTGCGAAGTTCCCGCTGGGCCGTCTCCTTCTTCTTGCAGAAGGTATCAGCTTTGCTCCGAGACTGAGGGTTGTTCTGCCAGTCAGTTAGAGCAGCACGTTTATCATTGATGAGTACATTTATTGCTGGGTCATTTTCATCAAACCAGTCCTGGTGTATTCTCTCGATCTGGCCGAGGGTCTCTCTGCAGGTTTTTGTAATGACAGTGTCGACAGTATCCCATTCGGCATTGGGATATGCGTTGTTTGTTGTCAGGTTGTTTATCAGCAATGTTTCAGCTGCTCTCAGAAAGCATGTGCTACCGCTGGATCCTCCAGACGCTAAGTGTTAAAACCTCTTGTAGAGGCTTGCTGCCTTCGCCGTTTTGAGACATACATACATACATACATACATACATACATACATACATTCATACATACATATATACACACATATATACATACAATCTATCTCACTTTAAAAAGCTGGTTTTCCGGCATCTTCGTGGTGTAGATTAATATAGTATAACCTTTTTTTCTATATTTACAATTTCTTTGAATCTGACCTCTATACATTTATAGCTGTTAATGAATATGATGTATTTCTTTGTGTATGAACCTCTGTCCTGCGTGGCAGTGAGAAGTGATATCACCCTCAGTGTCAAGACCTGACTGAATTACTCAGAATAGGCAAACTGTACTACAAGCTCTGCCAGTAAATTTGTTAAACTAAAAAGAAATCCGTTCTTTTTTTTTCGCCCCCCAGGCTCCGTTGTGGGTCGTTTGACCTGTGCCCGGGTGGGCTAATTCCCGTAAAAAAAAAAAAAAAAAATATATATATATATATATATATATATATATATATATATATATATATATATATATATATATATATATATACATACATACATACATACATACATAGAAATAGGTGTATATACCGTAGATGATGAGTTAACAGAAAATATAGTCAGGCAGAGGAAAAGGGGGAACACCCAGCTCGCATAGAGAAAACCAGATAGAAGACAGAGACGGACTACTGGGGAGAAACTGACAGGCAGACAGATGGACAGACACAGACAAACAGATAAGCTGAGAGACAGGAAGACGTTAGATCAAGACTCTCATCTCAAGTTTGTTTCACAGTTCACCATCAGAACTTTAGACAGACAGACATAGAGAGATATGAAACACACACACACACACACACACACACACACACACACACACAAACAGACATAGACAAACAGATAAAAGAGAAAATGGACAGACATACAGACAAACAAACAGAGAGAAAGGTGGACAGAGACACACAGAGACATAGAGAGAGAAAATGGATAGACAGACATACTCTTAGTGAAAAATAGATACACACACAGACATACAGACAGGCAGAGAGACACACAGACATACAGACAGGCAGAGAGACACACAGACAAATAACGAGTCATCCCACAACACCACTGAGTAGAGTACGTACTGACCATCTGAATGTGTTGGTAAACTCTTCCATATTCCCCAATTAAAAATAAATCCTGTTAGTATAATACCTGGGGATTAATTCAGAGAAACGTCATTCCACAGAGGCTAAATCCCCTTTGATGTTAAGCTCCGTTCGTCAGCTTATAGAGAAGGTTTTGTCAGCTGTTATGGGAGGAAGACTGACCCCTACAAGCGAGTGACCGTAGAGCCTAAAGTCCACCTGCTGTTTTCACCCACAAAATTGACTCTCAAATGGTGTTGAAAAGCTTCAAATCTTCACAAATTGGTCTAGTCATTAACAGGTGATTAGTTGCTTTCGTGCCAGTCCGCTCAGTGAACCCTCGGCTTATTTTTGTTTTAACGAGTAATAGTACAGCCGCCGGGGGTATACAAACACATCACCCTCCGTGCCTTCTACTGCACCAGTTAATGACCTGGGTGATCAGGAGGTAGAGGGGGATGATGTACTGCGCTTGTGAGACTCATTTGTATTACTTGACTCTATAACACGCATGTCTACCTGAGTGTCTAAAGAATGCGTCTGAATGTTTAAGTCATTTAGTTATTAAAAAAATACGTGACTGTTATCGCAAGTTTAGTATATCAGATTTACAAGCATGTCAGAGACATGACTGACGGTCCATAAGAGGCAGCGCGGATACAGCACACTGAAATTCTGTACACAAGGAGGTAATGTAGCCGGCACTGCACTCAACAGCCTTCACTTCCCCAATTATAAAGTAAGGTATCCATTCACACTTGGGTCGTATTGGGGTATCCCGTGTGTGTGTAAACCAGCTAAAACTAGGACAAGAGGCTAGTGATCTATCTACTCAGCCACTGCCTCCATAATGAAATACAATTAATAGCTCATGAAGTGTCTCTGGCTACCATAATGATGACCTACAGGGGGGTATAATATTAGTATACAATAATTTATTGAGAAAGTGAATATTACAATAAGTTACTGAGGTCATATGCCGTAATTAGATACAAGGTAAAACACAACTAATAAAAGTATGAACATCGTAACTTCTCCTGATCATTAGGTATGCAGGAGACATACACAAACAGACACATAAAGACATATATAGAAACAGATTATTTTGAGAAAGCTACTCAACACAGCACGACAGAGCAACACAGCCAGCACCAATATTCAGCACAACACGACACAGCAACACAGCCGTGACCAATATTCAACACAGCACGACACAGCAACAGAGCCGGGACCAATGCTCAACACAGCACGACACAGCAACACAGCCAGGACCTATACTCAACACAGAATAGACTAACATTACACGACACTAGTTCCGCATAGGCTAGCACGATACAATAAATTATACAGTTCGGAAATCCGTTCTTACGTGTGTACTCGCTGGTGTGTGTATAATGGCGCCCAGTACAGGTAAAATCACTAGGAACTAAAACTTAAGATTTAACATGGATTTTTTTTTTCTCGTGAATTCTGAGTCGATCATGAATGAACCACATGCAACCTGATGCTGGGGGTGAATATACGACACACACACACACACACACAGCAGTGGCTAGAACCCATCCCCCCCTCCAAAAGGGGACCAAATTGACATAAAAAATTAAAAAAATTGAATGACAGACCAATGGCTCCTCATCCACCTAAGAGCGCCGGGTTGGTCACTGGTCCTCAAAGACTCAAGACTCATTACCAAACACCAATGTTCTCAGGTCCAGGATTTAGATTCTTAAAGATACCTAGGATAAATCTTCATCGTAAGTGAAGATTTGAGAATAATTTTAGTTTTATATAAGGAAAGTTTTATTCACTTGCGAGAATCATTAAGCTACGAACCTTTAAGAGAATCTAGAGATCGGATTCTTAAAGGTTCAACGATCATCTTTTTCCTCGTAACTGAAGAGAGGAAAACATATTAAGGTACGACAGAATCCTAATTAATGTGTGTGTGTGTGTGTGTGGCGTCAATTATGGTCATGTTTTTGTTACGTGTAAATTAATTGATCCAGTTACTTACGACTTCATATCACAACTTAAGGTACAGAAGTGATAATTTCAAAATAGATTCTTCGGGTCTCTTTCTTTCTCTCTCTCTCTCTCCTCCTTCTCCTCCTTTATCTCCATTACTGAATCTTTCCTTTTTCTTTTTCTTTATTCTTCATCTTACACCTCTGTTTCCTCCTTTACTTCATTTTCCGCCTCCTTCTTCTCTCCCCGACTCTACTCCCTCAAGACCTGAGATTTTTTACAATCCTCCTCTTCTTCGTTCTCTCTACCTTCTCTTCTTATTCCTTCTTCTCTTTTTGTTTCTGTTTAACTTCTTTTAATTTTCTCCCTTTCCTGCTTATCCTTTTTATGCCAGACACGAGAGTTTTCAGGTCTTTCTCCCCTCTTATCATACCCTCTTCCTCCTCCTTTTCCTCCTCCCCTTCTCCTCTCACTACTTTTTTTCCCTAAAGGACCTCTTCCAACCACCCTTCCCCGTTCATCCTCCCTCTCCGTCTCCCCCCATCTTCTCTTCTATTCCTCAGAAGATCTCCTACATCCACCACTCTTCCCTGACTCCCTCACCCCCAGGCATGCCATAAACTTCCACCTCCTCCTCTCCCTCTTCCTCCTCCTCTTCCTCCTCCTCTACCTCCTCCTCCTCCTCCACAGTCTGCACTTTTATCCCGCGTGTCTTTGAAATACATTTTTCTACTGTCAGCCTCGAGTCATCCCATCAGTGCCATCAACGCCCTACAAACTACACAGAATGAGGCCCCGTATCCTCCACTGTATCGTCGGTGTTTACAACCCAGGTAGTAACACAAGTAGACTAGACCTTAATACTACGATAAACAGACGGAGATGAGTTCTAATTTCTTCTTGCCTCCCTTACAAAACGTTTTCTTTTGATCGCCACTCCTAAGAAAAGGAAAAGAAAAATGGATAGAGGTTTTCGCGAAAATATGTAGTGATATGTTATTCTCACTATAGATGGTGATGGAGGTTGTCGACCATAGGGACGTGGAGTGTGGCTCGTGTTGAAGACAGTGTTAAGCCACATCTGATGGAGGGAGGTAGGGATGTGAAAACCCGCGGTTTTGAATGAGGTAGAGTCTACTAATTATGGTGAAGACTTGAAGGTTGATGTTTCTGGCAGAATTTTTTTCTGTGGGGGTGGGGAGGCTTCTACGTCTCTCTCTCTCTCTCTCTCTCTCTCTCTCTCTCTCTCTCTCTCTCTCTCTCTCTCTCTCTCTCTGTATCACCTGGAGATTAGACACCCAAGCTTATTTCAAATGAACATTAACTACCCTGTCTGTTTCAGTTTGAGTGGCCCCAACGCACACACACACAGACACACACACACACACAAACACACACACACACACACACACACACACACACACACTACCTGCGTCATTCATCCATCCATCACCTCAACTCTCAAAATGTCAACAGGAAGCCTTGATAATTGTGTGTTATGGTTTGGGTGACGGTGAAACCTCCGCCCCCCCCCCCCCCCCCGGATACAACTGTGACTATACTCGTAGATAACTTGTAGTGATGTCAGCACCCCCCCCCCCCCCCCCCCCCCCGTACGTTATTTAAAGAACATTATTGGCCAAAGGAAGGCTATAGGTAGAAGGATAAATCGTGGCGAATTTTACCTCCGGGAGTATTATAAGGTATCGGCCGGTAGGGTTAAGACCGAGATAAGAAAAGACAAGAGGAACTATGAACTGAAGGTGGCAGGGGAGGCGAAAACAAACCCCCAAAGGATTCTACCAAATGTATCAAACTAAAACACGAGATAAGATTGGACCAATACGTTCAGATACCGGTGAGCTAACTGATAATGACGGAGAAATGAGCAATAATCTGAATAAATATTTTTCAACAGTTTTCACCACCGAAAATTTATATATGATACCCGAGGCACCGACTCTATTCAGAGATAGCGAAGAAAACAAATTAAGCGAGATAGTAGTGACTAGTAACGATGTTAATAAGCAAATAGACAAACTGAAGCCTAATAAGTCACCTGGTCCCGATGAGATATTTGCCAGAGTATTAAAGGAATGTAAGGATGAGCTTAGTATGCCCTTAGCAAAGCTGTTTAACATGTCATTAAAAACAGGTGTAGTACCAGAATCCTCGAGGATAGCGAATGTAATACCGATTTTCAAGAAGGGGGATAGATCACTATCCTCTAACTACCGCCCAATCAGTCTAACATCAATAGTAGGTAAATTAATAGAATCAATTATTTCAAACTCTATTCGAAACCACCTGGAGAAGCACAAGTTGATCAATGATTCCCAACATGGCTTCACAAGCGGGCGTTCATGTCTAACTAATCTATTGACATTCTTTTCATCAGTTTTCGAATCGGTGGACGAGGGGCACAATTATGATGTGGTATATCTCGACTTTAGCAAGGCCTTCGACAGAGTCCCCCACGAAAGACTAATTAGAAAGGTAGAAGCGCATGGCATCAAAGGTAATATCCTTAAATGGATTAAGGCGTGGTTAAGGGACAGGAAACAGCGAGTGAGCATAAATGGCACTAAATCCCATTGGAGCAAAGTCACTAGTGGAGTTCCCCAAGGCTCAGTACTTGGACCATTATTATTTATAATATACATAAACGACATAGATATCGGCATAGACAGCAACATAAGTAAATTTGCTGATGACACTAAATTAGGACGTGTAATTAAATCTGACGAGGACTCTGCAAAACTACAGGAAGATCTAAATAAATTTTTCGAATGGTCGGAAAAATGGCAGATGAAATTCAATGTGGACAAATGTAAAGTACTCAGTATAGGAGATGTAAACAGGGAAACCAGTTACCAGATGAACAACGATGCCATTGTGGAACCCAACTGCGAGAGAGATTTAGGAGTAATGATAAGTAGGAACCTTAAGCCAAGTAAACAATATGTTTTTGCTCTTAACAAGCCTAATAAAGTACTTGGGTTCATACAAAGGAGTGTTAGTTACAAGACTAGCGAGGTCATCTTAAAATTATATCTAGGGCTTGTGAGACCACACCTGGATTACCCAGTTCAGTTCTGGTCACCGTACTACAGAATGGATATAGAATCATTGAAAAGAATCCAGAGGAGAATGACAAGACTAATCCCGGGCATTAGGAACCTTGAGTATAGAGACAGGTTAAAGCATCTTAATATGCACTCCCTCGAGAGACGTAGAGTGAGGGGCGACATGATAGAGGTGTATAAATGGAAGTCAGGGCTAAACAAAGGGGACATTACAAAGGTACTCAAACTATCCAACCAGGAGTGAACCAGTAACAATGGTTTTAAATTAGAGATATTTAGATTTCTGCGTGAAATAGGTAAACACTGGTTTGGAAACAGAGTAGTGGATGAGTGGAACAAGTTACCAAATATCATCATTAACTCGAATATGCTGAATAGCTTCACACATAGGTTGGATGCTTATATGAGCAATAGGGGTTGGGTATAAATGGGACTGCCCAGTATGGGTCAATAGGCCCACTGCAATTTCCTCCATTCTTATGTTCTTATGTTCTTATGAGGTCACGCCGGTGAACTCTAGTAGAGTGACTGACTCTCCCAGTATCGATAATTGGTAAAACGCTTAAAAAAAAAAAGACTAATTTTAGACTTGATCCTTAGAGCTTCTCTCTCACGGACCGGGAATTTTACCCAAACTCTTCCTTATAGTCTTGGAATATAGTGACAGGTAAATGGAACACGACTTTCTTTGATTCTCTCGTCTGATCATTCCGGTTCTATTTTCCTCCAGTGTTTTTCTTTTTTTCTTTCCTTTCTGTTCCATTTTCTGTCTAGTCATTTTTTCTCTTATTTCCCTAACAGTATTTTTTTTTATTTAATTTCTTACCCGTGACTTTTTTTATAATCTCCTCCGATTTCTATTCATGTTTTCTATTTTTTTTTTCTTTTTCATCAACTTTTTCTTCCATGTCGTAGCTTCCCACATGAGTGTAAAGTCACCCGGCTGCTCCCACTAGACGAGATTCTTAGAGCTCCGTATATCTTTACCTCTTACTTGGTGATGAGGGAAGTCTGGCCATCGTATCTTAAGTTAACTGGTGAGACGGTCCCGTAAATCCTCACTTATAGGAAGAGATTGACTTACGAGTCTTTAAGAATTAGAGCTTGAATTAAAGTCAAATATTTCCTTATTATAATGTGACGTAATCTGACTCTATGGTGACGTATATTAATGTTATTTAATTGTTCAGTCATCCACTTGTTGTATGAGCAGCTTATTAATTTTGTATACAGGTATTTATTAATGATACATACGAGTATAATGTGGTCCCTGCCGTGAGTGAGGTAGTTATTGCAATCACCACCAGGGCTCCCACTTTTGGGGAAAAAGTTCCTAGATCGGGAAATTTGGGTGGATTTAGAGAAAAATCTAGGGAAATGGCAATTTTTTGAGATATTGCTGATTTCAACGGAAAGTGTCAATGGGGGATTCTTTCTTTTTCTTTTTTTTCACGGAGAGACTAGATTAACAGTGCTGAAAGGACTTTTGCTTATTATTCCAAATACTACAATTCCATAAGTTTAACAGTGGACAGTGAATTATATACTTATTACAAAAGAAGTATTTTTTCATAATAAATGTTTAAGACTTCATTTGAGCCATTTCTCTAAAATAGAACAGTTCTCCATTAGAAGTAATTTACCGCCTGCTTGTGTGTGTATCAGAGAGAGAGAGAGAGAGAGAGAGGGAGAGAGAGAGAGAGAGAGTTTATGCATAAAGGTTTGTATAAAAAAAAATAATGCATAATAATAATTAAATTAAGATTAATATTTTTTCGGGAAATATTAATAATTCTCTGGAAATTTTCACGTTAGTTTGGGGAATTCAAGGTGTTATCATTACACGAACCGTTACCATGGCGACACTGAGTAAGTAATTAGGACGATTTGCTCCAAAGTGTTATCATGCGAACCTTTTCACGTGCAGATCAAACCCGCCAAGTTTGGTGCAAATCATCAAACCTGTTATCGAGTTATTTGGGGGATATACAGACAGACAGATAGACAGACAGACAGACAGACAGACAGACAGAGAGGACCGAAAACAATATCTTGCATTTCTCTCTCTCTCTCTCTCTCTCTCTCTCTCTCTCTCTCTCTCTCTCCACCCAAATCCTCACCCCATCTTTACCTCTGTTACCAGCCATTAGCGGAAAGGAACCTCCGTCTCCTAACTACCACACTACACCGCCACTACTCGCTCTTGTTTACATTGTTTACCCATTACGCTCTGGTCCTCCTCACCTGCCGTACCTATAGCGAGAGAAGAACAAAAATTGTCACCCTATTTTCCCTCACTCACATAAATTCATTCTCTCTGTTCTTGTGTCCTTCATCGTTTTTTCTCCATTTTTTTTTATCATGAGAATTGTTTGCTGTGTCTGAGAAGTTTTTTTTTATTGTTATATCTTCGTCAAAAACAAGGATTAACTGAAAATTGATTAACATTTTTCTACCTGGAATTTTTGGCTTTCTTGCAAGGACACACACACACACACACACACACGAGAGAGAGAGAGAGAGAGACTGTGTGATTCACTTGACCTAAGAATAAATCAACACAATCACTTACGACCTCAACATAACATCCTTGACCTTCTCTCCCTCCTTCCTTTCACTTCCTCACTCCACACCTTCTTCTACCCCTCCCTTTCTCTTTCCACTCTCCCTGCCACTCCTCCCTCCCCACACCTTCTTCTACCCCTCCCTTTCTCTTTCCACTCTCCCTGCCACTCCTCCCTCCCCACACCTTCCTTCTACCCCTCCCTTTCTCTTTCCACTCTCCCTGCCACTCCTCCCTCCCCACACCTTCCTTCTACCCCTCTCTTTCTCTTTCCACTCTCCCTGCCACTCCTCCCTCCCCACACCTTCCTTCTACCCCTATGCATATCCCTCCTTCGGTCTTCCCTCTCTCCCTCCACTCACCCCCCCTCACATATTTCCTCCCTCTCCCTCTCAACTCTCTACTGGCTCCCTCGGCCTTGGATGTTATCTCAGTGAAAACATCGTTTAGATAATAGTAGAGGAACAGATCTAAACAATATGAGGAGTACTGTTAAAATTGCAGTGGCAGCCCTTCACCCACCATCACTGCCACCACCACCACCACCATCACCACCATTACCATCACTGTCACCACCACCGCAGCCACCACTACTAATGTCGTCACCACCACCACCATCACCACCATTACCAGCACCACCACCACCGCCACTACTACTGTCGTCACCGCCACCATCACCACCACCATTACCATCACTGCCACCACTACTACCGTCACCACCATCGTCGCTACCACCGTCACCACCACCGCCGCCAACACCGCCACTACTGTCGCCGCCGCCACCACTACCGTCGGCACCACCGCCACCACCACCACCACTACCGTCGGCACCACCGCCACCACCACCACCACCGCCGCCACCACCACCATCATCGTCTTCACTACCACCACCACTACCGCCATCACCACCATCGCCACCACCCCCTCCACCGCCACTGCTTTCAGAAAATTGGCTTAAATCTTGAGCTTCGTGCGTGAAGGAATGTGAGCTAATGTCATTGTGTATGTGCATGCATATGTACAGTATAGCCGTGTCTGTGTATGTATTTATTCCCACATACATTAATGTTTCTTTGTGTATGCCCTCACATGCATGTTTATATGAATGTGAGTTGTAAGTACACTAGTGTATACATGTGTGTGGCATTGCATGTCTCAGATATAACTAGAAATAAATTCCATAAATTATTGAGCATGACCCTCCCCCCCCCCCCCCCCCACTAAAGACCCAGGTGAGGACCCGGGTGTTGTGACAACGTTGGGTCTTTAAGTAATTCATCAGTAGTAATGAGACATTAGTGTCCAGGTTGTGTAGCTAAGACACTGTATAAAGAGCATGTGTTTGTCAGCTTGTGTCCAGGATGTGCTGGAGGCCAACATGACTTATTGGTAACAAGGTCTTTGGGTACACCAGCACAAGGTCGAGTCTGATTACCGACAGTAAGTGGTGGACTACTGTAATACCAGCTGTGTCTTTGGTCAATCTTCTGCAGTTTTTCCACTCATGGAATCTGATGGCTTATTCGTATCAACACCCACAGATAAAGTGTCCTATCTGAGTAACATTTCCAATATTAAACAGACTGGTAACTCCACTATGTACCCATGTTCCTCCAGATGTTTGTCTCATAACATCTGTCTCCTGATCAAAAGAACTAACAACCTTACCGTTAGATCTGGTTTCTTATGTCGGTGTTGATCTACTTAGTAAATAATATTATTCACCAACTTCTAATACTTGGTTGAGCAGGCTCTTATAGGCCTTATGAATATTAACAAATTTCAGGCACTCATATTTTTTTCAGTGTGTATGAATGTCTTTCCGCCCCTTGTTTACTGATATTTTCTAAACGGGTCGCAGTTCCTCCCTAAGAATATATTTTTGGCTTTCGAAAGAGCTTATAGACATGTGATATATTCCCGAGTATCACACTTAACCTTTTGAGTAAATGGCTGTGGGTATACATATTAGTTAGTCTTACAGAAAATACTGGAACGGTTTCTGAATATTTGAGCCGAATTTTAACTTATCGTACTCAAGGTGTTGTGCTTGATGGCTGTTGTAGTGACTAATATTGTCTGGACAGTGCCTCAAGGTAGTGTCTCGAGACCATTTCGATTTATTTCTTTAGTACAGTTATATATAAAACATAATTAGCTCAGAGTTGTTTTAATACTGCAGCCGCTCCTCAACCTTCAGATAGTATTTATATTGTTAACGGGTGTGTGTGTGTGTGTGAGAGTGTGTGTGTGTGTGTGTGTGTGTGTGTGTGTTGCAAAAAAGGTCAGATCAGATAAGTGCCTTTTAAACGTAAAATATAGAGACGGTGGAGGTGGCAGTGGTGGCGGCAAGGGTGAAAGCAGAGGTAATGGCAGGGTTAGTGGTGAGAGTAGTGACAGGGGAGGAGGCGGGCTTTATGGTAGGGACACTGACGAGTGGAGGAAGGATTTGTGGAAAGGGTAGTGGCTGGCTGATGGCATGGGTGGTGGCAGGGATGATGGCATGGGTGGTGGCAGGGATGATGGCATGGGTGGTGGCAAGGATGATGGTAGAAGTGGTGACAGGGATGTTGGTATACGTGATAGCAGGGCTGATAGCAAGGATGGTGGCAGGGCTGATATAAGGGGTGGTTGCAGGGAAGATGGCAAGGATGGTGACAGGGTGGTAGCAGAGATAGTGGCTGGGGTGGCGGCAGGGGTGGTCTGAGGCGCCTCACAACACGACCCACTGTTGAAGACATTTGAATATTATTGCAGTTTATCTTTCTGTGGGGGTGTGGCTGTAATATGTATATTCTTGAATACAAACCCTATGATGCAGCATGGTTGGACAACAGCTAGTGGGCTACTCCACCGCCTTGGCAGGATGCTGGTCCACCCAAGGGTTGTTCTACCATCATACAGTAGACAGACAGACAGACAGGCAGACAGATACTTGAATATATAAGGAAAACAAAGGAAATACAACAAGCTCGTCGAGGTAGTTCACTAAACTTTTAAAACAGTTCGTCATATTAATTAACTATTACTGTATACGTTAAGGTGTTATATATCAAGACCAAAGAGAGACGCACCTGATGGGTCGACTGTCATAAAAATAGAATGTTTACCTTCAGACTCGAGCAGCTCCGCCTTGATGATGGTCCTGATGCTCCAGCCCGGCACGCAGATAGTGCCAGGCAACTCACTTACCAGAAGTACATTAGAATAACTTAACGTCGGAGACCATTACCACTTTAAGTAGAGTTTTAACTGCAATGGCCGGGTTCTCATTCATATTTTTTCTAGCATTATCTTGCCTCATTAGAATAATCTCCATGCATTTAATGACTGTATTATTCCGATCGCGTTTGTGTTACCTTCTGCCTCGGCCAATTAGGGAGGAATTATTGGTAAACAATGTGGAGGTGTTTTAGGCTGGTCTGAGGTACACCCACTTGGGGGCCTCATGAATTTTGAGAGTCTTGGGGAGGAGGGGTATGGGAGGTGGAGGAGAGGGAGGGTATGGGAGGAGGAGTGGGAGAGGAGGAAGTGGAGGGGTAGAAGAGGAGAGGTAGAGGAGGAGGGGGGTAGAGGAGGAAGAGGGAAGGTCAACTGAGGTACGGCAGAAGGCTAAGAGGAGGAAGAGGGTGGGGAAGAGGTCATGAGGGAGGAATGTTAAGAAGTAAAAGAGGAAGAAGAAATGTAAGTAGGGGAGGAGGAGGAGGATGAGGAGGTGGAAGGTAGAGAAGAGGTAATGAAGGAGGAAATGTGGAGAGGAGAAGGAAGAGGCGGGGAATGTGGAGGGTGGGGAAGAGGCAATGAGAAGGGAAGGAAGACCAGGAAGAGGATGAAGAGAAGGAGTAGGAAATGGGAACGAGGAAGGAAAATGTAGGAGGAGGCAATCAGAAATGGAATAACAAAGGTATCATGGAAAAGATGTGATAAAGGTTAGACGTACAAGACGAAGGTGGAGAAGGGGAATAGGCAAAGAGACGAAGAAAACGTATTTAGCGAGGTCACTATCGTGACGACTCTGTCCCCTACTCACTCTATCACCATATCCATCACTAACTCCAACTTGACACCAGGAGAAGAAACTGCTTCACGAAACTACTCGACCCCAGTGAGCACCGATTCAGAACCAGTTTCCCATCCGACTATGAGATCAGTTTCCCATCTGACTATGAGACCGAGGTACTTTTTTTTTTTCTTTGTTGGGCACTCCCCTACAGCCTTGTGCAAGGTGAAGCGCAGAAGCTTTTACAGTGCCCAACAGGGAAGCATGCTAAGTTCATGCTTGCCTTCATGTCTCATGATTTAAGGGCGTAGAAGCCTGAAGAGTCAAGGGCATAGAAGCCTGGAGAGTCAATGGTTTATGTCATCAAGTTATTGGAAGCTCTAACAACTTGTCCCTGAATACGAATTCGCAAATTTCGATTTACAACAGGTACCTACTTTACTGCTAGGTGAACAGGGACTAATGGAGGCTAGGAAATATGCCCAAACAACTTCCACCTGCCCGGGAATCGAACCCGTGACATCTCGCTCACCGAGGTACCGAGGCTAGTGTGTCTGCCTGGTAAGCTGAGTCTCTTCTCTGTGGCCTACGGTGTTCCTCTTCTCTTGGGGTGTGGATGACGAATTGTATTAAGGACTACTGCTGGTGGTGTTGTGATGGTAGTGGACTACGGCGTTATCCCTAGTTCCTTGTGGTTGGCCATCGCATCCTAGACTTGCTACCTGAGCTGCCATTTCTATAAGGTTTTTGGTTGTTGTATATAGCAGGTGTGTAATGTTTAAAGTAAGAACAATTGGTTAATATTCTGGTGTGTTTTGGTAGATGCATAGTTGTTACTTTTGTTTTGATAATTGAATATTTGGTGTTTTACTTGTGTTATTTAATGTACCTAATTAACTGACTTAATCAATACTTAATATAAATGTTATTAAATTACGTAGTTTACATGATAATCTTCTTACCCCTTTCATAACTTAAATTTGTCTAACGCAAACAGTGATTCTTGTGTGTGTGTGTGTGTTCCTTACTTGCTGTATCCACGTAATTCAACCCCTAGATTATTTACTCTGTACTTTTACTTGTCAACTTTGCCCTTCCTCAATGTTGTGGGTAGCAAGGAGGGCCATCACTCTATAAAAGACGAAAAACTGAGGAACAAGGAAGAGAAGGGAGGGGAGAAGGAAGTAGAGGTGTTTACAGTGGTGGAGGTCGGGCAGGGGGGGAGGGGTAATCTAGTGAGGTCAATGTGAGGATGGGGATGGAGGGAAGGAATGGAGGGAAGGGGTGGGGAAGGAGGTGGAGGGAAGGAAGGGGATGTAAGGAAAGAGTGAAGAGAGGGGATAGGCCGATAGAGGCAATGGTTGGAAGGAGGGGATGGAAGGAGGAGGTGGAGAAGGAGCCGGAGGAAGGGGACGAAAGAAGGGGTGGAGAAAGAGAAGGGAGGGGGTGGAGGGAAGGGATGGAGATAGAGTTAGAGGGAGTGACGGAGGGAATGGAGGGAGGGGTTGGAGAAGGCGGTGGAGGGAGGGAGGGAGAGAGGGAGAGAGAGAGGGAAGGAGGTATCATATGAGAGGGAAGACGTTCTATAAATACGTCTTAAGGAGGTGGGAGAAAACAGAGAGACTCTTACTGATGGTTGAACTTAACAGCTGGAATCGCAGATCATCTAGACCTCTGTTTAACTTCAGCTTCAGGCAGTTTTGTTCAGCAGCTTTAGCGCAAAAAAAAACGCAGGTTGATGTGTTGCAGCATTAGCACAGCAGCATACATAGTGGTACAGTACTACAGAACAGGTTCCTTGGGTTTGATATAATCCGAATTACCTGCTCCCAAGAAGTCTGGTCAGGTTAGTGCCGAACTAAATATAGAAATAAACAGGTCGACCAGCCCGGTCTTCTCACAAGGGATGCACACACTCGAGGTCACCTTATCAAGTTTATTATTGAGTGTAAGTTTGTTGAGCTTGGTCTAGAGGAGGGAGAGGAGGAGGAGGAAGTTATTGCAGACACTTGCCATGAGGGTGTGTCTTGTGATTTAGAGGTCTAGGCCAGACCAGCACTGTTGAGTTACACTGAAGGTGCCCTGTACCTACCGACGGTTAGAGCCCTGGCAGTGAATGACCGACAGAAGATCTGGTGAGCCGACAGGTGAGATTAAAGTTAATAGCCTTCAGTATTAGGTCTTAAATCCTAACACGGAAGACTCCATGTAACTTCAACGCTTCATTGATCACTTAGAAAGGCAACGTGAGATTTAAGAATATTGGCACCTGTCCTGATCTATTAGGTAGATTCCTGTTCGATAGTTTGGGACGGGATGGCTGGCAATGTTGAGTAGTCGCCCCTCCCTCTCTTACCAAATGCTGCTGATGGCTGTAGGGCGTACGATGTAGGTTTTTAAAACATCTTAAATGAAACTTAAACTCATTATTAAGTCCATGATAACCTGCTAAGCTTGACTACAGTGAAACCAAACTCGAGTGAGCAATAAGTGTTTTCACAGACGAATACATATACTGGACAAACAGAAACACTACTAGACAAACAGAAACACTACTGGACAAACAGAAACACTACTGGACAAACAGAAACACTACAGGACAAGCAGAAACACTACTAGACAAACAGAAACACTACTGGACAAACAGAAACACTACTAGACAAACAGAAACACTACTGGACAAACAGAAACACTACAGGACAAACAGAAACACTACTGAACAAATAGAAACACTACTGGACAAACAAAAACACTACTGGAACAACAGAAGGGGGCTAGTTTATTGGGCACCCCCTGACATCCCATGCAAGGTGCAGCGCAAAAGCGTTTACAACGCCAACAGTGCCTATCTTACCACAGCACAGTCCCCAGTCGTCACCAACACCCCTTCCTCTTGACCAAATATCCCTCCTCCTCTAGACAGGCCTGGCACTTGACTTATTAAGGACTTGCCACACCTTGCCATAAACAGATGTAGTGTATCAGGAATTCTCCCCCACACATTCAGATGCCTTATGTCACACTTAAGCAGATACGGGGCTAAGCAGTGTCGGGGTCAAAGGGGGCAACGCGTCCCCTTCATACCTATTATTTGCTTACGATACCTGAGTCTCCGTGTATTCTTAGCAGTATGTTAGTTTACATCACACAGTACCTAAATTTTATTTTAATTTACACCACGTGGCTACATTACACCACAAGGCTACATTTACACCACGTGACTATATTTACACCACGTGACTACACTTACACCACGTGGCTACATTTACACCACGTGACTATATTTAGACCACATAAGAACATAAGAGTGGAGGAAACTACAGCGGGCCTATTGGCCCATTCTGGGCAGTCCCGTTTACACCTAAAACCTATCGTCCATATATCCGTCCAACCAATGTTTGAAGCTATCCAGCGTATTTGAGTTAATGATGATGTTTGGTACTACTACTACTACTACTACTACTTTGCTGTCACTCGGAATCTAGTATGACGATCATCCAGCTATGATACAAAGATATGAGTTATTACGCATGTCACCTACGTTCATGAGTTCTGAAGTGACTAAAGAGGCCGATACGGGACCGGCGGGGTCGTTCACAAATGTTGCGCACGTGGGGGGGGGGGGGGGCAACATCTAGTGCGGCAGGGCCGGAGGCATCGTCTTTCCGGCGTTGGCGCATGTCTGCTTCGGTATGCAGTCGGGCTAACTCGAAAGTATTGACGCCTTCTCGTGTGGTGCTCCTCCAAGCGTTACGGTGTGGAGTAATCATCTCCCAAGTGAGGGGGTCGATTTAGCACTTCTTCAGGTTTGTCGTAAGACAATCCTTATACTTTTTCAGTCGCCCGCCAGAGCTACGTTTAATATTCGTTAGGTGACTGTAAAGTAGCTGCTTTGGCAATCTACTGTCATTCATGCGGGTAAAATGGCCAATCCAACTAGTTATTCATGGATAATGGTAACCTCGATGCTCCTACAGTTGGTGTCAGCGAGAATACTGGCATTTGTTTTCTTGTCTTCCTAGCAAACTCGGATGATGGAACGTAGACTATGTTGGTGAAAGTTTTCAAGTGCCTTGAGGTGCCTCCTGTATGTGACCCATGTCTTGCTGCCATATAGCAGGGTGGGGAGGACCACTGCTCGATATATGTGCAACTTTGCAGATAATTTCAGCTCCCTACAGCTGAAGACATGGGTACTGAGCCTGCCGAAGGATCGAAATGCACATCTGATCTGATGTTGAATCTCTTCGTCAATATCCGCAGTGGTGAACAGGTGGGAGCCGAGATACTGAAAGTGGGTAACATTAGAGAGGGTAGTACCGTTAAGCTGGATGGATGGTGGAGGTGTGGCTAAACCAGGGGCACACTAAAAGAGAATCTGTTTTTTGCTTACATTCACCTAAAGGCCGAAGTGTGCATACCCATCTGTATAGGTGTTCAGGATCTCCTGTAGGTCGCATTCAGTGTGAGTGACAAGGGTGAGGTCGTCTGCATACTGAAGATCAGTAATGGAAGATGCCGACACCTTTGTTCTTGCCTGGAGTCGTCTTACGTTGAAAAGAGCCTTTATCCGGTACTCGATGTACACCCCGCCGGCTAAATTGGTACTGGCACAAGTAAGGAAGGCAGCCAAAGAAATTGTAAAAGAGAGTTGGTGCCATAGTGTAGGACACTGCCGTTCATGCCATCGGGGAGTTGCCTCACAATGGCGATGAATTTTGGTGGGCAGCCAAAACGGCTGAGGTCCGTCAGAGAGCATCCCTGTTGACTGAGTCGCAGGCCTTGGCTAAGTAGATGAAGGCCATGTACAGGTCACGACGCTGTTCTCTGCACTTTTCCTATATCTGGCGGACAGCAAAGATCATGTCAGTGGTGCCACGTGATGGTCTAAACTCACATTGAGATTCTGGGAGGAAGTTTTCCGCCTCAGGAAGAATTCTGTTAAGGAGGACTCGGGCGATAATCTTGCCAACTACGACAGCAGCGAGATCCCACGGTTTTTGCCACAGTCTGACTGGTCTCCCTTGTTCTTATAAATATTGATGATGGAGGTGTCTTTAAGAGCTTGGGGAATTTCCTCCTTTTCCCCTATATTCTCCAAGAGAGAGTAGAGACGGCTGGTAAGCAGAGGTCCTCCCGCTATATACACCTCGGTTGGGACTTCATAAGGCCCTGAGGCTTTGTTATTTTTCATCTGTTTGATGGCAGTAGCTACCTCATCCAGGGATGGAGGATAGCTGAGGTGGGTCAGCTCTGGATGCTGAGAAAACTGTTGGGTAGTTAGGACATCCTCATCGGTGTTTCGGTAAAGCAGTGAATGGTAGAGCTCTTTCCAGCACTGAAGGATGCCTTCTTCGTCTTTAATTAGGGAGTTGCCTCAAGGGAGTTGCCATCGAATGAGCGGAGGGGACTGCACCATGAGCGACTGGCCCATAAAATGTTCCACTCATTCTCTACTCTATTTCCAAACCAGTGTTTACCTACCTCACGCCTTAATCTAAATTTGTCTTAATTCAAAGCCAGTGCTACGAGTTTGCTCCACGTTACAATATTTATAACACTTGACTATATTTACATCACTTGACTATATTTACACCATTTGACTATAGGTTACTTAAACCACTTGACTGTATTTACACCATTTGACTTTATTTACACCACGTGACTACTTTCACCACGTGGCTAAATTTACACCACGTGGCTAACGTGGTGGAAATTAGTACAGTAGATATTATGGTAGAAAAGGTTGTTTCTGTACGACTCTATAGTGCGTCTCTCTCTCTCTCTCTCTCTCTCTCTCTCTCTCTCTCTCTCTCTCTCTCTCTCTCGTGTGTCCTTCATGAGGAGTGACCTTGACCTCTTCCCTACTCCGAATCAATACACTCTCCTTCGTCCTCCTCTTTCTTCTCCCCATCCTCTTTCTCTCTCTCTCTCCGTTCACATGTCACGGCCACTAGCCTTGCCAATATCACCCCCTCGCCCATATGCAAAACAGATACAGAAATATATGGTTGAGAGAGTGAATAACTGTTTGAAGCTATATACATGTAGGTATTAAAGCGTTATACATATATGTTGAAGAGAATGAATAACTGTTTGAAGCTATATACATGTAGGGATTAAAGCGTTATACATATATGTTGAAGAGAATGAATAACTGTTTGAAGCTATATACATGTAGGTATTAAAGCGTTATACATATATGTTGAAGAGAATGAATAACTGTTTGAAGCTATATACATGTAGGTATTAAGGCGTTATACATATATGTTGAAGAGAATGAATAACTGTTTGAAGCTATATACATGTAGGTATTAAAGCGTTATACATATATGTTGAAGAGAATGAATAACTGTTTGAAGCTATATACATGTAGGTATTAAGGCGTTATACATATATGTTGAAGAGAATGAATAACTGTTTGAAGCTATATACATGTAGGAGAGGGAGAGCAGAAAAAGAAAGTTGTATAATAGAAACGGGGAAGACTATAGGTGGAGAGTGATAGAGAAAGAATTCGGGAAGAGCACAGTAAGAGAAGAGACTCGGAGAAGAGAGAAGGAGATGAAGATAGGGAGAGAAATAAGGAAAGAGACTGAAGGAAAAAAATGAGAAAAAAAGATAATTGTTTTATCGTATTTCTCCCGCATTGGACTCTCTCTCTCTCTCTCTCTCTCTCTCTCTCTCTCTCTCTCTCTCTCTCTCTCTCTCTCTCTCTCTCTCTCTCTCTCTCTTCTTTTATATTTTATCTCCATTCTCTTTTACATTTATTTCTTCATTGTGGTTCTCCTCTTCCTAATTTCTTCGTCTCTTTTTTTTCCTCCTTCTTCTGGGACACAAATAACTCCAAGTTACCATCATCATCATCGTCATCGTCACCTTCATTATCATCATCGTCATCTTCATTATTATCATTGTCATAATTATCATTATAACTGCCATAATCATCATCATCATCTTCATCAATGTCACTCTCCACTATCCCCATCACCATTAGCACCATCATTATCACCATCATCATCATCACCATCAACAAAGACCACCACCACCACCACCACCACCACCACCACTGTCGTCAACACCACCACTACCACCCTACCACCATTCCCACCACTACCACCATCACCACCACCACCACCACCACCACTACCACTACCACCAACAGCAACAGCATCAGGTCGGACGGTCATCAAGGGCGCATTAGGCGGAAAAACTAATGTCGTAATCACCCTAATGCCTCCCTGGACCTCTATCTCCCCTAGAAACCTGCTGGTGATTAGAAACCGCCGCTATAAAACTACTCTCCCTCCTTAGGCTTAGAACAGAATGGTACTTCTCTCTCCCCGGGGAGTTAATGAGTGGAAAAGTGAAAATGTGAGAGAGTGAAAGAGAGAGAGAGAAAGAGAGAGAGAGAGAGGATGGATAAAACAGAATCTCTCTCTCTCTCTCTCTCTCTCTCTTACACCCACACATCCCCCCATTCTTCCATCCCCCCATCCCCCCACTTCGACCTATCCACACTGCACACCTCAATAGGGTAAAAAAAAAAAAGTGTTTACATACATATGACGATATTGCGTTGATAAAAAGAATTCATCTCCCTAATCGCCTGTAGGTGAGCTGAGGACAACCATGACAAGGGAAGACCCACATATACTCTGGAGACGATAACGAAGTCCTATACAACACGCTAACATCCTCTCACCACCTTCACCCCGCCTTGTTGACACCTCAGTCTGTCGTGGTAGTGTCCTTTTTAGACAGGGGCGCCCTTACCCCCCCCCCCCTCCCTTACACCCCCCCCCCCTCTCTCTCCAGAAATTCGCGTCGTGGGAGTGTAATTGTTGTTCAGTTAGGTCGATAAGGGTTAAAAAAATTGTATAAGGTTGTGGAGTAGATGGTATAGAAAGTGAGTGTTGTGAGGAGGGTGTTTGGTGTGGTTGTTGTAGGGTTGTGGTTTGGGTGTTCTAGGGTTGTGGTTGTTGTAGGGTTGTTGTTGTTGTAGGGTTGTGGTTGTTGTAGGGTTGTGG
>CAUDMG010002033.1:915000-994014 GCA_958450375.1 Homarus gammarus
ACCATAAACTTAGCCCAAACACCCATGATTTTCTGTGTAATTATATATTGATTTTTTTCCCGTATAAATTATTGTTTTAAACAGTGATTATTTGTTTTATATAAAAGTTCGTATTCTCTGCAAGGAAACAAGAAAACACCAAGTTCTCAAGCGCTTTCGTGTAATTCACATCTTCAGGGGGTGAGTACAGACTCACCCCTCAAGATGTGAATTACACGAAAGCGCTTGGGAACTTCGTGTTCTCTTCTTTCCTTGTGGTTATCAGCATATATATATATATATATATATATATATATATATATATATATATATATATATATATATATATATATATATATATATATATATATATATTTATATATATATATATATATATATATATATATATATATATATATATATATATATATATATATATATGTATATATATACACTTCGGTTCGGGTGTACCTAAACGATACACTATATAAAACAAAATTCACCTTAAGTTGGTAGAGTCCGTCCAGGTTTAGTCACTTATTCCCCAGGAGCCATAACTCTGGCCCGACACCGTGACAAACACAGTCTTACGGCCGTCACACTGGACCCTTTTGTGGCCGTGCCGATGGGGGAGTGGGCAAGAAAGGGGGAAGAAGGGAAGGCGAGAAACGGAGAGAGGGAGGAAGGAGGGTGCATGAAACAGAAAGGTAGAGGGTGGCTACTCATAGAAAGGGGAGAGAAAGTGCGGGAGTTAGTTTTTAGTTTAGTTTAACAAATTTATTGACAAAGCTTGTAGTAGAGTTTGCCTATTCTGAGTAATTCAGTCAGGTCTTGACACTGAGGGTGGTATCACTTCTCACTGCCACGCAGGACAGAGGTTCACACACAAAGAAATACATCATATTCATTAACAGCTATAAATGTATAGAGGTCAGATTCATATGGGTAATGTCACTGTTCACTGCCATGCAGGACAGAGGTTCGTACACAAAGAGATGCATCATATTCATTGACAGTACATATACATATATGTACACACACACACATACACATATACATACATATACATATATACATACACATATACATGTACATATATACACATATGCACACATACACACATACATACACACACATACTCCGGCTACACCAACGCTCTCTCCACCCTGGAAATGCCATCCCTCAGTGACCTCCACCACCAAGCACTGGAAAGGTTTGGCCGTGGACTACTGCACCACCCTCGCCATCGCCACCTCCTGCCACCTGCAGCCCCCCACCCAACTCGCGCAGTCCGCCACTACAACAAAATTCAGCCCATAAGAGCCCACACCGATAGATATAAGAACAGGACCATCCCATCTATTGTTAAAATAACAAACAACTCCTGATTTATGTACTGCACAGCCCTGTAAATGTATTCAATGCATATTATATCATTATCTCGAAATCTAATGTAAGTCTGTATATTTTCAGCCACCGGCTGCAACTCTATTAATAAACCGTTTATTATTATTATTATTATTATTATTATTATTACATACTGTACATACATACATATACGTCGGTCAGATTCATGTGGGTAATGTCACTCTTCAATGCCATACAGGACAGAGGTTCGAACACAAAGAATGCATCACATTCATTGACAGGAGTAGGGAAGGATGGTAAGATGGGGAGATAGTCTCAAGAAGGAGAATGGGGAGGGGGGTGACTTATAGAGGAGATGGGGAGAGGAGGTAGAGGAATGAGGAAAGGTGAGGGGAGAAATTCGACAAAAAAAAGGAAGGGGGGAAGAATATGATAAAGGTAAGAGGAGAAGAAATGAGAAGTTAACCGCAGAAGGATATAAACTGAGAGGAGGAGGTGAAGTGAAAAAGGTGGAGGAGAAAAGAAGTAGAGAAGGAAAGAGGGAAGGTGGGAATAGGGGAAGAGGGAGAGGAGGATGGAGAGTAGGACAGAAACTGGAAGAGGGGAAGTTAGTTTTTTAGTTTAACAAATTTATTGGCAGAGCTTGTAGTACAGTTTGCCTATTCTGAGCAATTCATTCAGGTCTTGACACTGAGGGTGGTATCACTTCTCACTGCCAAGCAAGACAGAGGTTCATACACAAAGAAATACATCATATTCATTGACAGTACATATACATATATGTACACACACACACATACACATATACATACATATACACATGTACATACACATATACATGTACATATATATACACATATGCACACATACACACATACATACATACATATACGTCGGTCAGATTCATGTGGGTAATGTCACTCTTCACTGCCATACAGGACAGAGGTTCGTACACAAAGAATGCATCATATTCATTGACACTATATATTGGTCAGATTCATGTGGGTAATGCCACTGTTCACTGCCACGCAGGACAGAGGTTCGTACACAAAGAATGCATCATATTCATTGACACTATATATTGGTCAGATTCATGTGGGTAATGCCACTGTTCACTGCCATACAGGACAGAGGTTCGTGCACAAAGAAGGAAATACATCATATTCATTAGCAGTATATATATAGGTCAGTGGATCACATACATTGGAGTCATATTCTAATTGTAGACTAATCAGTGTGGGCTAGCAAATTTGGGATAAACAGCAAGAATGTCCTCAAGCACACCTGATGCAATGAAGTAATTACATAGTTCAAGATACAATAAGTCAGGTGGCCTGAAGTCTTTGACAGTATCACATTCAATAATATAGTGTTCAAGTGTATGCTTTAAAGGCTTATCACAAAGTTTACATGCTGAGTGTTCCGGTATGGGTACAGCGTTACTAACTTGCCAGATGTGTCTGTACCCTAGCCTAATTTTGGCCACGACTACATCACATTGTCTGGTTCTGTCCTTATGCTGGCCATACCGGTACCTCTTGTCACAAAATTTGTCATATTAACTAATGCTACAACTGTTAGGTCTCTCTGCATTTCTCACTTCTTCTAGATCAGAGTTCATGATTCTGACTTGAATGTTTTTAATTACAGCATTAGACAGGCCAAGGTCACGGTCAACATTTTCTTTCTTACATGCCTCATTGGCCAGTCTATCAGCACGGTCATGATACCTGATTCCAACATGGGACGGAATCCACACAAATTCGATACGAAAGTTGTTCTCATTGGCAGTTATCACATTCCTTTTAATATCACATACAACTTTAGACATAGAGCCTGACGGGCTGTTCATTGATTTCAAAGCACTTTAAGAGTCAGAGAATATCACCCCACCTCCATTTTCTTTGAAGTAGTCTGTGGCTAAGTAGATTCCGGTTTGTTCAGTTTGTGTTGTGCTGGCCCAGTTGTTCAGCCTTTGTTTGTTTGACACTATCATCTCTTTTTCTTTATATATTACAATTGCACAGCCTGTTCTACCTGTGTTTGTCTGCACAGAACCATCAGTAAAAGCATAACATTCACTTGATTTAATACTCTCTATGTGTCTGTTAATAGTTTCTAGTGTGACACATCTCACCACATCGGTGTTTAACATTTGCTTACTACCAACAGGAGTGTAATTAATAGGGACTGATATGTCCAGCCAAGGAGGAATGGCATTAATAAGTTCGTCTGGGGTGATTGGGACATTCAGTTTCAAGAGATCTGCAACACTTTTATGAAGCCACGCCCCAAAGATAGTCTTTTGTGGAAGGTTGGCGAGAAGGTCGGGATTACTTCGATAGAACATCAACTCAGTTTGAGCTGTAGTTTGAGAACCATTGTTCTTCAAAACTTTGACACAAAACATGGTATTAAGTCGAGCTATCCTCTCAGATAGGGAAGGCTGTCCGAGCTCTTTCCTCATGTTTACAATTCTGGTTGATTTTGGGCAACCTAGGATGATGGGCATGGCTTCATTTTGCACTACCTCAAGGCTGTTGAGTTGTTGAGGCGGAATAGTCACAAGATGGAGAGCATGATAGTCAACTACAGAACGAATGAAGTGAAGATAGAAAGTACAAGCATAGGTGATGTTAATTCCATAGCCCTTGTCAACAAGGGTTTTGAGGGGTTTAATGCTCTGCATTAGTTTGTCACGAAGGTTGCTGACAAAGTTTGCATCATTTACACAAATCCCAAGATATTTATAGGAGCTACATAGTTCCAAGGGCATGCTGTTAATGTTATAGTCAAGAGGCAGAGGGTGAGCAGGACGAGGATTGAGGACCCTCGTCTTGTCAACAGATATTATGAGACCACATTCAACAGTTCTCCGAGCAAATACATCCAGCAAGGCTTGGAGCCTGAGTTTGGTTTGTGTCATAATGCAGATATCATCAGCATAGCATATTACGGCTTCGTTTGGCTGAACTGGAATGTCAGCAATAAGCTTGTGCATCAGTATATTAAAGAGCATAGGACTTAACACTCCTCCCTGAGGCGTGCCAAGCTCAAATGATCTCATTCTGGTACTTTTAACTCCCCTAAACAGAACACTGGCATACCTGTTGGACAGATAACTCTTTATCCATGTCAGGAGGTTACCTTGGATGCCAAAATTAGCTAGGTGCTCAAGTATAATGTCTCTATTAGCTACATCAAAGGCTGATTTAAGGTCTATGAAACCTGCTTGTGTCTTATCTTTTGAGTGAACAAGATATTCTGCAAAGCATGTCTGTGTGCTACGCCCGGACATGAACCCGTACAGATTAGGGGCGAGTTTGTCTTTGACTTGAAACATGAGACGGTTTAGAACAACTCTTTCAAGGACTTTACACATGCAGGATGTGAGTGAAATTGGCTTGAAGTTTGGAGAATTAGTTTTAGGGATTGGAACTATGTTTCCATGAGTCCATGTCTTAGACAGAATACCCTGTGTGAGTAGGGTGTGTCAATTTTGTCAACATGTTAAAAATCAAATTTGGTAGTCAAAATATTGTGCCTCTTTATGTCTAAACTTGAGATTAGCAAACAAAAATGAATTGAAATAACCCTCACCTACATCAATTATACCTTAAAGTTTCAAATATCAGTATTTCAACAAATTAATGAGACTTGATTAGAATTATTCACTTGATATTAACTAATCTCATGTAAGCATATGGATTATGGAGTATTTTATGGTTCTATAGCTTGTGTACAATATGCATGTCAGAACATGAACATGAACAGGCTCTCCGTGTGGGACAGTTTAATTCTTGTTTTGACTTGTACCAAGCGTGAGGATAAGGCGCCCGGCTCACTCTCCTTCTAGATATCATAGACGGTGGTTTGCTCTCATTGCACTTGCACCTACTCTACCAGACGAATTCTACATTTTAATTATTGTAAGTAGGGCATATTGATTGTCGCAGTTACTTATATCATTGTATAAAACATTATGTTCTAAGAAATTATTATGTTATTTCTGTTACAGCATTTTTGATAAACAAATTGATATTTTTTGAAACAACAATTGAATTATGAAACATTGAAATATTTTTCTATTTGTCAGATAGTGTGAAGATGTCAAAATTGAAGACAAGAAGTCAGTTGTCAACCCACTTGAGCCTGCTAGTTGGTAAAGGGAAGGAGCTTCCTGTATCAGAACTTCCAACAGTGAGAGACATGCTAAGATTAGGGTTACTCCTTCGAGAAAAAAATGCAGAGGACAGAAGGAACTATACAGATAAAGAACTCATAAATGACATGATAGTCCCTCTTCTGCATCAATGGACAAAAGCTAATGCACTATTCAAACCACCTGTGATTAATCAGTGTCGAACTATTGAGCTAAAACTAACGAAATTATGGCACAAAGCAGTTGAAACATCACTTGGTAAAGGAAACTTGGCCAGGAAAAATGAATTTCTGCACACACTTGATACTCTGTTTGACATTTTGACCTGCAAGTGCTCCATACAATTATGTTCTGAATCCAACTGTTCTCACTCAGGTAAGAGAGAAAATAATTCCCACATTGATTGTGGTTGTCCTCGTGAAAAGAAGATCCCTGTTTTAGAGCTTGAATTTATAAAGGCACAGAGGACAAAGGCAGAAGGCCAAGGAAGTATGCAAATGGGTTCAATAGATTATTCAGAAACAAAGAAGCAGATTGCTAATGCCAAGAAGAGAGAACAAATCCGAGAGAGGGAACAAAAGAAGAAAATGAAGAGTGAAGAAGCCATCCAAAGAGAGGAAGAGCTGTGTCAAGATGTTTATCACTTCTTTGATAGTTCTTCTGATGAACAGGAAGCAACATCAGATGATAGTTCCAAAGAGCCATCTGAACCTTTACCAAAGAAAATGAAATACAACACAAGAAATATTTCAAACATTGCTTTAGCTAGTATTCGCCACCATGCTGGACTTCGTGAGGCTGCAGAAATTGCAACTGCCGCTTGGATAGATGCAGACCTCATCAGCCGAGAGGATGTATCTTTGGTGATAGATCATAATAAAATTAGAAGAGCACAAGAAAAAATAATGAAGGAAATATCTGATCAGCATGAAAAAGATTTAAGCGAGGGAGGGCTCTCCTGTCTTTTGTTTGATGGTAGAATAGATGACACAAAAGTTTTGCTAGAAGTAGAGGGAGTTAACAGAAAGTTTCCAGGTCTCATCAAAGAAGAACACTACTCTGTCTGTTCTGAGCCTGGTGGTCGGTTTTTGTTTCACTTTGCTCCCGAAACTGAAGTAGAAGGGAAGAAACATGCAGAGGTCATTGCTGATCATATTTTATGTTGGGTTCAGGAGAGAGGACTTGGCAGTTCACTGCAGGCTGTTGGTGGAGATTCAACTGCAGTGAACACTGGATGGCAGGGGGGTGTAATGACGCATTTAGAGAAAAAACTAGGAAGAAGACTTGTTTGGATTGTATGTGATTTACATACAGGCGAGCTACCTCTTCGTCATCTCATCCAGGAACTTGATGGTCCTACAAAGAGCAACAACAAGTGGTCAGGTCCCCTTGGCATCATGCTGGATGAAGCAACACAACTAGAAATAAATACAACCTTTCCAAAGGTCGAAGTTGGCCCTCCCCTTCCGGCGTTGTCTGAAGGAGTCATCAAAGATCTCAGCACAGATCAATCCTATGCTTATCGTATTGCCCAAGCAATAAGATCAGGAGAAGTGCCTCAGTCATTGGCTCTCTTGGAGATTGGACCTGTCAGTCACAGCCGTTGGTTAACTACAGCTCTTCGTTTCTGCAGGATTTGGATTTCCAAACACGAATTGAAGGGCAAAGTGCTGAAGAATTTGAGGTTAATTGTTGAATTTATTATTGGAGTTTATCTTCCCCAGTGGTTTAGTGTGAAACTTAATCCTATGTGGGTGGATGGGCCCAATCACCTTTTGTTTCAATTGCAGCTAGTAAGAACACAGAGGAAGGTAGTGAGGGACATCGTGTTACCTGTGGCAAGAAGGTCCGCTTGGTATGCTCGATCAGAAGCAGTTTTGCAAGCAATGCTTTGCAGTCAATGTACCAATCTCCGAACCGAGGCTGTAGAAGTCATTCTAAAGATTAGAGGAACGCTAATAGATGACGACCAGTTGGGAGACTGTTCGTTTCATTCAAGAAAAGTTCCCCCAATAAACGTCAATGCCACCAAATTGTCAGAATTGGTTGACTTGAGTTTGGAAGTCTTAGAGCCACCATTGACAACAAGTCTAACTAGCCAAGAATTGAGAAACCTTAAAGAGACTCCAATGCAGGTGCCGAAGTGGCCTTCCCACACTCAAAGTGTGGAGAGATGTGTGAAAATGGTCACAGAAGCAGCGGGCCATGTTTACAGCCACGAGAGGCATTGGTTACTTTCAAATAGACTACCGATAATAAAATATAATAATTTGAAACTTGAAACAGTAACATGTGTGCAAACGCTGGTTATGTTATAAATTCACAAATATGTACATTTAAAAATCCATTTAATGTAGGTAGGACTTATTATAAAAAAAAATTTATGCCAGAATATTGTTTTGCATGCTTAAAGACTACAATAAATTGCTACCAAATTACTCGATTTTCAATTTAGCCAGTTCACCCCCTAAATTGACACACCCTACTGTGTGAGGCTCATTTGATACAGGTCAAGCAGTGGATGGTTAGGGATCTCATTCAACAATCTCAGGGTGTTATAGGTTATGCCATCCTCACCAGGGGAGGATGACTCACCTTTCGTTAGTGCTGTTGTTAGTTCGTGGTGCATTATAGGAAACTGGTCGGTAGGAAGAGGGGAAAGCTTATCGCAGGCAGAGAGGGGAGAGGGTTAAGGTAAAAGAGAGAGTGGAAGGGAAGGAAGGGAGGGAGGGAGGGACGGGGGGGAAGGAAAGGAGGGGGGGGGGAAGAGGAAATAGAATTGAAGAAGCACAGATGGGAGGGGATTTGAGGAAGAAGAGAAGCAGAGGAAGAGATGGGGTAGGAGAGATAAGATGAAGGGGAAAGGAGAGAACGGTGGTAAAGCAGGTGAAAAAGGACAAGAGAAGGACACAGTGAATACGGGAAAGAAGAGGAGGAGGAGGAGGAGGAGACTGAAGGTAAATAAATCCAGGAAGGACGGTGATAAAGAGGGTAAATGGAAATAAAAGAAGCGAGAGAGAGGATAAAGCGAGAAATCTAAGGATAAGAAAAACACAGACATAAACAAACAGACAAACATAACGCCAGATAAAACAGATAGACAAAGTGGGGAGGGAGAGAGGGGGGGTGAGAGTATCATGGCCGACAGTGTGTCACAAGACTGTAAACTTGTCAGTGTACGGTCCTTAAGGGATGGTTATTGAGACACCCACAAATCCAACATCCTTCTTCTATTTTGTGGAAGATAGACTGGCCAATGAGGCATGTAAGAAAGAAAATGTTGACCGTGACCTTGGCCTGTCCAATGCTGTAATTAAAAACATTCAAGTCAGAATCATGAACTCTGATCTAGAAGGAGTGAGAAATGCAGAGACACCTGGCAGTTGTAGCATTAGTAAATATGACAAATTTTGTGACAAGAGGTACCGGTATGGCCATCATAAGGACAGAACAAGACAATGTGATGTAGTCGTGGCCAGAATTAGGCTAGGATACAGACACATCTGGCAAGTTAGTAACGCTGTACCCATACCGGAACACTCAGCATGTAAACTTTGTGATAAACCTTTAAAGCATACACTTGAACACTATATTATTGAATGTGACACTGTCAAAGACTTCAGGCCACCTGACTTATTGTATCTTGAACTATGTAATTACTACATTGAATCAGTGGTGCTTGAGGAGATTCATGCTGTTTATCCCAAATTTGCTAGCCCAAACTGATTAGTCTTCAATTAGAATATGACTCCAATGTATGTGATCCACTGACCTATATATACTGCTAATACTGCATGGCAGTGAACAGTGGCATTACCCACATGAATCTGACCTCTATACATAGAAAGCTGTTAATGAATATGATGCATTCTTTGTGTACGAACCTCTGTCCTGCGTGGCAGTGAGAAGTGATACCACCCTCAGTGTCAAGACCTGACTGAATTATTTAGAATAGGCAAACTGTACTCCAAGCTCTGCCAATAAATTTGTTAAACTAAAACTAAACCTCTTCTATTTATCCTTCTCCTCCACCTTCTCTTCCTTCTCTTCTGCCTCCTCCTTCACCTCCTCATCCTCCTGCTCATCCTCTATAATTCCTGCTCATCTTCCTCCACCTCCTCCTTATCCTCTTCCTGACCATCCTTCTGTTTATCCTCCTCTTCCTCGTCCTGCTTATCGCCCCCACCTCCTACTCAACTTCTTCCTCCACCTTCTACTCACCTTCCTCCCCCTCCTTCTCCTCCTCCTCCTTCTCCTCCTCCTCCTCCTTCTCCTCCTCCTCCTACATACATAGACACTATTAACTGTACCTCCCCTTCATCCTTAAAGCGAGCTCTACCCTTAAATATTCCTTAATAGTACAAGAGGCTATGGTTAAAAAGGGGAATAAAACTGAAGAAGCTAAAAAGGGTACCTCCTTAATTTAGGTTATTGCCTCTTTCACCTCCCCCCCCCCTCCTCCCCTTCTCCTTCATACTAAGGTGGACGGGTGTAATATTCAGGTACTTAATTTAGTCATCTTTCGTAATTAGAACCGCTGATTAGTACACCCTTTAAGTTCTCGAGAAGGAAGGTGGGGTGTGGGGGACAGTGGTGAGGGGTGGTGGTGGTGGTGGTAGTTGTGTGTGAAGATGGTGGTGGTGGTAGTGGTGGTGGGAGTGGTGGTGGTGGTGGTGGTGGTGGTGTGAAGAGTAGTAGTAGTAGTAATAGAAGGAGGAGGAGGAGGGAGGTATTTGAAGATAGTTTTAGTTGTGGTGATGGTATGGTAGTAATTGTGGTAGTAATAGTGATGGTGGGGTAATAATTGTGATAGTGGTAGTGGTGATCTAATAGGTGTAGTCGTGGTAGTAGTGGTGAACGAAGGTAGTAGTAGTAGTAATAGTTACAGGTTAAGAAGTGAAGTGCCACTGAATCACCTGACCTTGGTTAATTACTTTCAGGTGATGATACACAGGTAATTACTATTTTATCTCACTAATTAGTTTGGGATTTGTATTTTTTTTTTTAACATTATTTCCACAATCTTAGTTTTTTTCTGTTATATTTTGTTTCTTTAATTTACTATGTTTTATTCTTTTGACTTAGAAGTTAGTTAATGAATGTTAAATATACATAAGAATTACAGATTTCTTCTTAAAATTAAATTATTGGCTCTAGACTAAAGCGTAATATAGTGATGAGATATAACGACATAAGTGGAGCAGAACGTCTCTCTCTCTCTCTCTCTCTCTCTCTCTCTCTCTCTCTCTCTCTCTCTCTCTCTCTCTCTCTCTCCCCATCCTTTCCACCCACCCACCCACTCACCTACAGTACACACCCACTCACCCTTCCCATCCGCCAACCCACCACCCACCTACTCACCTACCCACTCTCCCCACCTACTACCCACCCACCCACCCACCCACTCACCTACCTACCCACCCACCCACCCACTCACCCACCCTTCCCACCCACCAACCCACCCATATTGATCATCTTAATACATCTAATGGCAAATATTGCTGTGTGGGTCCTGATACAATTTTCTTGGCGACTCGGGAATGTCTCGTCTCTAATGGGCATAATGCTGGGGATTCAATGGGCATTTTAAGGGACATTAGGCCATTAGCTGCTGCACCAAGTCGACGTAATTCTTGGGAAAGGAGAGTCGGTCTAGTAGAGTGAGGGGGAGAGGGGAGGGGTGGGGGAAGGGAGAAGGCAGGGTATAGGAAGAGGAGGTGAGATTAGAGGAGGCGAGGGGGGAAGGGTGAGGGAAGGGTAAGGGAAGGGTGGAGGAAGAGAGAGGGGAGAAGGGAGAGATGTAGGAAAGGGGGAGGAGGGAAAGGAAGGAAATAGGAAGGGTAAGTAGGGGGCGAGAAAAGATGATGGGAGAAAAAGTTAGGGAGAGAAGTGAGGGGTAGGAAGGGATAGAGGGAAGGGGATAGGAAAAGAGACAAGGTAGGGATTGCGGGGGAGAGATGGGAAGGGTAAGAGGAGAGATGGGAGGGTTAGAGGGAGTGTGGAAAGGGGGTGAAGAAAAATAAATGGAACTGGTTTTCAGTAAGACAAAGAAAGTAGACAGGAGAGAGAGAGAGAGAGAGAGAGAGAGAGAGAGAGAGAGAGAGAGAGAGAGAGAATTTGTATAAGATTGGTAGTGGCTATACAGTTAAAGAAAGTGATATAACGAACGAGAGACAGAGTGAAAGAGAGAGAGGGAGAAAGTGGTGAAAGAGTGGAAACACACACACACACACACACACACACACACACACACACACACACACACACACACACACACACACACACAGGTTATACCGGATACTTGTCACAAATCTTTGCAAAGTTAATACGATTTGCACCAACAACAATCCCTGCCACTGGTATTACACGGTTGCAGAATATAATAAAAAAGAACCTCCCCTGCCGCCCGCTCAGTTTGGTACATCTCTCCCTCCCTCCTTTTATTTTTTCCCGTACTCAAACCCCTTCAGATAAATGTAAAAAGAGGAGCATTAAAGGAAAAAAAATAAAAATAAAGAAATTCATCTACCAGTTGGTCGGAAAATCCTTCACAATCTCTTTCAATCTCCTTACAGACCATCAACCCGTCATTCTACCCTCCGCCAGAGCCTTAACGAAACTCAGGCTTTTCACGCGCCCAGTTGACGGAACGAATGAATTGATCGCTCCCATCCAAGTGAGCTGATTGACCTTCCGACACCTCGCCTTTCATAGCAGTTGCACACTTTGCAAAAAAATGCATACACACACACATACACAAACAGCAGTCGCTCTCTTTATTTCTCTCTCCCTCTCCTTCTCTTCGGACGTCCCTGCTGGTGGTGGTGCTCTATGTGTGGTCACAGATCCTAGAAAGTGTTGGTGATACTAGTAAGTTACATGTACTTCACGAAAGACTGAAAATTAAAATTGAAATATTACGAAATGCAGGGGAATGTCTTGTCATGGATCATCGACTTTCTTTACGATGCTAAACAATGTGTGGTGATAAATGGTACAAAATCGTCAGAGGTACAGTTGCCTCAAAGAGTTCCTTTACCACTTGTGGTTCCATCTACATACATGTGGCAGAGTCGCAATACTAAACTTATGAATGATTGGGTAGTAGTCTTGTACCGCTGGAGCTGATTGAAGGACAAGTTCGGTTGCTGGACGTCAGGAGACGGGGAAGGGTGTGGGGGGGGGGGGGGGGAGGGCTCTGCCCCAGGGGTAATGTGAACACTTTTACACTCGCCCTCCGTCGTCTGGTTATTGAAGTAACCTGGAAGAGTCTCTGCCTTTATGAGATGTAGTATTAAGTGTATTGAGAGTGAAGGACTAAATGGACACTTAAGTCTTAGTAATAATGAATGACCCATGACCTTCATCGTGTATAAATATCACCACTAAATTATAAAATATTATGACTAGTGGACGGCAGAGTGAGACTCGTGCCTCACCTGTGCTGGTGAGCGACGTTTGGCTGTGATAACAGGGCACCTTGTGTGTGTCCCTCCCTGGGATCACGTCTTCACCATGATGACACTTGTGTTGTCAGATCATAGAGGAGTGGTTTGTGTTGGGTTGTTACCACTAAGTTAAGTTCCTCTCTCAGGAGATGTGTTTGGGGCTCACGATTCTCAACGTCCCCCGCCTGTGTAACACCCAACATACACACCACCAGTGAACAGTCCAACACAACCTCATAAGCACATTAGCATTTTTGTATTATTAATATAATTATAATTTTGGTCAACTGCCTTAGGTCAAAGTTAACGCTTGTCATAATCATCGTTGTGATCAAACTGTGTTGTAACAGCCAACTGGTGGTTGTGACCGACGGCCACCGCCTTACCAGCCTTGTTGACTAAACCACCAACTAAGTTTTGGTTTATATCTCATATTTTGTACAATATTCCTCCCTGTATCATGTCCAGTGTGCGGTCATCTTGAGGTGAGCGAGTGTTAGTATGGCTGACAGTGTGGCTGAGGTGAGATATGCGGGTTCTTCTTCTATAGCTTAGGTTAGGTTAGGTTAGGTTCGGTTAGGTTAGGTTAGGTTAGGTGCTCAGCTGACCAGGGAAGTATACACAGAGGGACACAGACGCTCTTCTCAGTGAGTGTCTGTGTGAAAGAGATGATTATATACATGATAAGATATACACGGGGACAATGACTGCATACTGTTCATTCTCTCTGACACACACACACACACACACACACACACACACACAACTAATACTACCCCACATCCTCATCAATATTATCTTCCTCCTCTTCTTTCCTCATATACGATCTCTCCTTTCGTTTCTCTCTTTGTTTCATCTCCACACACTGCCTACCTCTGTCTCTCCCCTACTCTTCCCCTTCTCCCTCACTCTTTTCCTCCCATCACACTCCCTTTCCCTCCCTCCCTCCCTTCCTCCCTCCCTCACCATTTCTACAGCTTAAACAAGAGGTGGGGGTCAAGGGAGTGGGGGTAGGGGGAGTCCCTTTGTCCATCCCTGAATTACCATAGATAACAATCCACCGAATGACGTAGTGAAGTCACGTGATCGGCCTCTGAGCGGTAGTTGGCACCCATTAATCTATGTTATGATCGTCCCTGAGTGCCAACGATCGGCTCTGTGCTGCATCCGAAATGTGTGTGTGTGTGTGTAGTGTGTGTGTGTGTACGGGGGGGGGGGGGGGCGGAAATGTATGATGGCCAATGCTGATACTGTTACTGGTCCAAGGGTAAGCCAATCATTTTCCTCCACGATACTAACTTGCTCGATACTGGTACGCGTTTGGTTGGTGGTGGTGGTGATGGTGGTAGGGATGGTGGTAATATTGGTGATAGTGGTAGTCGAAGTGCTGGAAAGGATGGTGGTAGGGTATTAGTGATGGTGGTGGTAGGGGTTGTTGTTGTTGTTGTTGGTAGTGGTGGTGGCGGTGGTGGTGGTGGTTGCTGTGGTAGCGGTGTTAGGGATGATGATAGTAGTGGTATTTGTGGTGGTAAGGTTAGTAGCAATGGTATTGGTAGGAATAGTGGTAGTAGTGGTGGTAGTAGGCAAGTTGGTTGTAGGAAGGATAAATGATGGTAGGGCTGATGATAGGAATGGTAGCAAAGTTGATGGTACGAGTGGTGGTAGGAAAGAATAGTAGTAGTAGTAGTAGTAGGACAACACGTATGCAAATTAATCACCGAGTTGTGATGACCTCGTTGGGAAAGAGACCCAGAGGACGACCAACTACATCATGTTCATCAATATTTACATGTGTCTACTATCCTGTCTGCCTGTTTGTCTGTCTATGGTCGAGTAAATGTATCCCTGTGTGTGTGTGTGTGTGTGTGTGTGTGTGTGTGTGTGTGGCGATTGTTGTGCATCTCTTTAACATTCTTCCCCCTATTCCTGTTCCTCCCTCTCCTCTTCCTCCTCTTACATCCTCCTCTTCCTTATTTTCCTTCTCTTCCACCACTTACTCTCCATCCCATCATCTTATTCTCCCTCCTCCTCCTCCTCCTCCTCCTCCCTCAGCTCCTTCTACTCACCCTTTCCCTCTCAAACTTTTCTCGTAAAAATAAGAGAAAAGTCTTAGAAACAAATCTTCATTCTCCAGGACACCATTACCCCTTACCAACCCTTTTTGTAAGCCCTTTCTTTCTCGCCGCCCTTTTTTTTTCCATTACTTAATCGCTCTGATAAATAGTAATAGCGATTGTGATAATAATGGTAATAGTAATAATAATAATAATAATAATAATAATAATAATAATAATAATAATAATAATAATAATAATAAAATAATAATTAAATCACCATCATCATTATCATCATCATCATCATCATTCTACAAATATTTGACTCATTCTTCAAATACTCAACATTAATTTACTCATAAATTACTTATATATTCTTCAGACATTCTTTAGTAACTTTAAATCATTACATATTCTGTATCTCCCTCTTCATACAACACATCTTCCTCTTCATACAACACATCTTCCTCTTCATACAACACATCTTCCTCTTTATACAACACATCTTCCTCTTCATACAACACATCTTCCTCTTCTTACAACACATCTCCCTCTTCATACAACACATCTTCCTCTTCATACAACACATCTTCCTCTTCATACAACACATCTTCCTCTTCTTACAACACATCTCCCTCTTCATACAACACATCTTCCTCTTCATACAACACATCTTCCTCTTCATACAACACATCTTCCTCTTCATACAACACATCTCCCTCTTCATACAACACATCTTCCTCTTCATACAACACATCTTCCTCTTCATACAACACATCTTCCTCTTCATACAACACATCTTCCTCTTCATACAACACATCGTCCTCTTCATACAACACATCTTCCTCTTCATACAACACATCTTCCTCTTCATACAACACATCTTCCTCTTCATACAACACATCTTCCTCTTCATACAACACATCTTCCTCTTCATACAACACATCTTCCTCTTCATACAACACATCGTCCTCTTCATACAACACATCTTCCTCTTCATACAACACATCTTCCTCTTCATACAACACATCTTCCTCTTCATACAACACATCTTCCTCTTCATACAACACATCTTCCTCTTCATACAACACATCTTCCTCTTCATACAACACATCTTCCTCTTCATACAACACATCTTCCTCTTCTTACAACACATCTCCCTCTTCATACAACACATCTTCCTCTTCATACAACACATCTTCCTCTTCATACAACACATATTCCTCTTCATACAACACATCTTCCTCTTCATACAACACATCTTCCTCTTTATACAACACATCTTCCTCTTCATACAACACATCTCCCTCTTCATACAACACATCTCCCTCTTCATACAACACATCTTCCTCTTCATACAACACATCGTCCTCTTCATACAACACATCTTCCTCTTCATACAACACATCTTCCTCTTCATACATCACATCGTCCTCTTCATACAACACATCTTCCTCTTCATACAACACATCTTCCTCTTCATACATCACATCGTCCTCTTCATACAACACATCTTCCTCTTCATACAACACATCTTCCTCTTCATACAACACATCTTCCTCTTCATACAACACATCTTCCTCTTCTTACAACACATCTCCCTCTTCATACAACACATCTTCCTCTTCATACAACACATCTTCCTCTTCATACAACACATCTTCCTCTTCATACAACACATCTTCCTCTTCATACAACACATCTTCCTCTTTATACAACACATCTTCCTCTTCATACAACACATATCCCTCTTCATACAACACATCTCCCTCTTCATACAACACATCTTCCTCTTCATACAACACATCTTCCTCATCATACAACACATCTTCCTCTTCATACAACACATCTCCCTCTTCATACAACGCATCTTCCTCTTCTTACAACACATCTTCCTCTTCATACAAACTCTACCTTCATTATCTAATAATTAGTCCAAACTACGACATATAATTTAATGCTTCGTATAATTTAATGACAAAACACTTCACCAGAGAGACGGCTTGTACTCTCTGTTGCGTAAAGCGTATCCCATCCTCACGCTGGTTGATTAGTTTACCTGATGTAATTGCGTAGACAAATCCCGCCCTGGGAGAGAGGTGGGTGGAGGGGAGGGTGAGAAGGGGGCGGCATATTTTCGGTTGGCGTACGTCGGCAATGGGGTATGTCGGGTGGAATGAGTCACTGGAGTATGTCGGATGGAGTAAAGAATCCACTGGAGTATGTGTAAAGGGTTGAGGTGCCCCCTGGAGTATGAGGGTTATGTCAGGTAGATATAAGAGACTCGCGAGAGCATAATCTTATACTACCTTTGTTCCGATGTAGTTATACGGATACCTGATTATACTTGGGCAACGGGTATGTAATTAGGGTTTTTGCGTTTGTGTGGTGGTGGGTGGTTGGGGTGTGTGTGTGGTGGGGGGTGGTTGGGTGATGGTGGGCTGGTTGGGGTGTGTGTGTGGTGGGGGGTGGTTGGGTGATGGTGGGCTGGTTGGGGTGTGTGTGTGGTGGGGGTGGTTGGGTGATGGTGGGCTGGTTGGGGTGTGTGTGTGGTGGGGGTGGTTGGGTGATGGTGGGCTGGTTGGGGTGGTATGATTTTTGATTGATTTTGCCGCTTACAGCGGCTACTTTATTGTGCACCCCACACTCATCCTGTGAGCGGTAGCACAAAAGGATTACAGAGTAGAGTTTACAAAGGGTCATAATAATTAACCCCAGTTGTCAGGATATTATGGCACTGAATGTTACACAGTATTTCAATTACATTGTTTGTTTAGTTCTATACATAAAGGGTAACTTATTCACAAATGCGTGAGTACAGGCGTGTGAGGCAGTATGTCTGGCCGCACACTTTGTTATTCACATATGCGTGAGAAGTATTCAAGCAAATTGTGTATTTGGTTCTGTGGGTGATGGCGGGCTGGTTGGGGTGGTAGAAGTGGTGGGTGGTGTTGGTGATGGCTGTGGTGGGTGGTTGGGGTGGTGGTGTGTGGTGGTGGTGGTGATGGTGGGTAGTTGAAGTTGTGGTGGTGTTGGTGGTGGTAGTGTTGGTGGTTGGGGTTGTGGTGGGGGTGATGGTGGTGGTTGGGTGGTGGTTAGGGTGTTGATGATGGTAAGTGATTCGAGTGGTTGTGTGGTGCTGGGTGGTGGTGGTGGTGGTGGTGATTTTCTATTTTTTTTTTTTTTTTTGCCTCGGACAGCAGCTATTTTTTGTGCACCTCATACTCTTCCAGATGTAGCGTAAAAAGGATTATAGAGTAGAAGTCACAAAGGGTGTTTATCAGACCTCAGCGGTCAGGATATTATGGCAATGAATGTTACAGAGTACTTCCAGCACATTGTTTGGTTGTTCAGTCCATAGACGTTTATTAGATGCGAAGTGTGGATACAGCCTTAGTATATCAGCTATCTTGTCATCAGAGATAAAGTGTTGTGTCATTGTATACACAGTGTGCTTGGATCTATCCCAATAAGGTTCTATTTTTTCATAGTCTTAAGTTGTAGTGCTGGAGTGTGTGGCCATAAGTTTGGTCACACACTTTACATTTAGTTTGGTGGTGGTGGTAGCGGTGGTGGTGTGTGTGGTGGTGGTGGTGTGTGGTGGTGGTGGTGGTGGTGGTGTGTGGTGGTGGTGTATGGTGGTGGTGGTGGTGTGTGGTGGTGGTTATGGGTGGTGGTTAGGGTGTTGATGGTGGTAGGTGATTCGAGTAGTGTGTGGTGGTGGGTGGTGAGGGCGGTGATGGGTAGTTGGAGTGGTGATGGTGGCGGGTGGTGGTGGTAGTGGTGGGTGGTGATAAGGTGGGGTAGTTAGTAGTGGCTTGTAGTAGATTCCGTTAGTAAGTAATGATGAGGGTGAGTTAGTGATGGGTGGTAGGTTGATGCAGGTGGTAGTGGTAGTGATCGTGGTTATGGTGGTGGCACTGAGGATAGTAATGGTGGTGGTTAGGATGTTAAAACGATCAACACACACACACACACACACACACACACACACACACACACACACACCATAAATTTATAGTTTTACCTTTAATAAAAAAAATTTCCTCTCCTACCAACCTCTTCTCGTTTTCTTTACTCTTAACAGTCACTCAGATAGGTTGATAATTCCCCATTAATTCAGTTTTTGTCAGGGAGATGATGAGGCCGTTCTCCTGCCCTTTAATTAGGCTTTATTAATCCTGTGAGGTAGAGAGGGAAGAGGGAGGTGAAAGGGACAGAGGAAGGGTGGGAAGGGGTGAGTGGGAAACGGAGGGATGGGAGGGAGAGGGGGGGTGGATGGGGTGAATGGGGAAAGGGAAAGGGGTAACGGGTAAAAGTTAGGTGGAGGGGTAGAGGAGAGGAAGGGTGAGAGGGAATAAGGAAGGGGGTAGATTGAGAGAATTAGAAGGGAGGTGGAGGAGTAAGGGGAGACGGAGGAAGGGAAAGGGAAAGGAGGGAGATGGGAGGGGAAAGATGAGGGAGAAGGAAGGTATAGAGAGAAAGATGGGGAAAGGGGCAGAAGAGAGGTAATGGGGAGAAGGCAAGAGGGGATAACAAGATGGGGGAAGGATGGGGAGAGAGTATGATGGATGGGAGAGATGGGAAAGGAAGGAGAAGATGGAGTGGAAAGAATGGGAGAGGTGAGAAAAGATGGGGAAGGAAGTGTGTACTATAGGAGACGAGGTGGAGGAGAGTAAGTAGTGAAAGGAAAGAGAGAAGATTATAATGAGTTAGAGGAAGAGGAAAGGGGAGAAGAGGAGGAGTAGAAGAAGAAGAAGAAGAAGGTGGATGGAAGAATGAGTTGAGGATAAGTATTATAAAATAGAAAGAAAAGGGAAGAAACTAATGGAAGACAAAGGAAATGAAAAAGAGAGATAAGAAAGAGAGGGTATCAGGACAACTGCCCCCCTGGACAATTGCCTGTCTGTCAGGCAGGATCTCAAGAGGAAAGCCATTAACACCCAAGAGACCACGCAGCAAATTATTACCCAAACAGTTCAGATCATATCAGAAGGTGCCTGTACACAACTACCACCTGTAAGACATATTCGACGTGCAATAAGACACTACAAACAAGCAGTCGATGCCCCTCATCCCATTCCATCAAACCTCGCTGACTCGGTCATTCCATCTGAGTATAAGATGACAGCTGATGGTGAAGATTTCCTGTTGTATGATAGTGGACCTCAGGCTACTGGAGAATTCAACTGATTGGTCAAGAGATGTTTCTACCACTTATTGCAAAACATATATCGCAAGGTGCAATCTGAGGGATTACAAGGAAAATATCAAATTGATCCTTGACTTTGCCCTGAAAATTCGAATGCTACCAACTCTGGCAGTCATCCCACAAGGTGAATTGGTTGACGCATTTGAGACACTGAGAGAGACTATGCCGCCTGAAGCTGATCCTGTCATTGAGTACTTCGAAGATACGTACATTGGCAGACAACGTCGACATAATAGGCGAGCTCCACGTTTCCCTGTCAGCATGTGGAATATTTATGATCGTGTAGCCGAAGATTTACCCCCACCAACAACTCCCTGGAAGGATGACAACCATATGCCAGCTAACATTACTACATTACCATCCAAATATCTGGAAATTTCTTGAAGTGTTGAAGAGGGAGCAGCAGGCACTGACCAACATCACCACCAACCAGATGATCGCAGGAGATACCAGTACCACCTAAGAGGAAACGTTATCAAGGTTCAACAGTCACAATAGCAACCATCGCACATGACTTCGAGAACCGCCATGTGTTGGACTTTTTGAGAGGGATAACCCACAACTTGCTATTTTAGTGTGTGATAAATGTCAGTCAATTTTTAATTATTAAATATGACTGATCCACCATTTTTTTCACCTTACCACATTTTTTAATCAATGTTTTTCTAATTACAGAATTGTAGTGTTAAAAGAACTGTATGAGTTGTGTATTTTGTGTATATAATTATTACTACAAATAAAACATGAAAATAATGCATTAATTCTTAGTGTTACTTTCTCCTCTCTATTCAGTTAGTTCCATGTTTTGTGCCAGTTATTCACTGGCAATGGGGGGCAATTGTCCGGGGGCATTTGTCTAGGGGCAGTTGTCCTAGAACCGAAATGGAGATAACAAGAGAAATAGTTAAATGGTATAGGAAGAAGGAAAGAAGGGGAATGAGAAGAGACGAAGTGCATGAGAAGAATATGGTAAGGAGGAATGAGGAGAGGATGTAAGGGTGAAAGGAGAAGAGGCAGATGAAGATAAAAGTGTAAATAAAGAAAGTAAGCGGAAAAAGAAGAAGTAAGCAAGGAGATGTAAGAGGGAAAGCTAAAGAAGGAAGAGTACAGAAAGAGGGTGGGAGAAAAAAATTAATAAATAAAAAGAGAGAGCAAAAGAGAAGGGGGAGAAGGGTGGCCTCTCACATTACAGATCAGATAGACCCCAGAGCTCATACACCTCCTCCTAATGGGCCCCAACCATTAGATCTGGGGCCAATTAGGATTCGGAACCATTAACCCCTTCACTACGGGGACGCATCAAATAGTTAGTAGACTGTGTTTCCTGAAGTTAATTCCCATTAGAACTCTGACCCATTAAGACTGGGCTCAGATATTAATGGTTAGATTGGGGTCATTAGGACTGTTTTACATCTCCTTAGAGTCTGTGAAGGAAGGGAAAATGGAGGGACGGAAAAGGGGAGGGAAGGATGGAAGGAAGGACGGAGGGATGGAGGGAAGGATATAGGGAGGGAGGGAGGGATGGGGGGAAGAAGGAGGAAGAGATAGGAGGGACGGAAAAGGGGAGGGAAGGAGGGAAGAGCGGAAGGTGGGAGGGATAGGGGGACGGATGGAGAGAGGGAGAGTAGGAGAGAGGGTGGGTATGAGGAAAGAGGGAGGGAAGGGAGGATGAAAGGAGGATAGAGACGGATAGAGAGAGGGAAGGAAGGCAGGAGGAATAGAAGGAGGGAGGTCCGGAACAAGGGAGGGAGGGAAAGGTGGAAGGAGGGGGATAGGGACAAATGGAGTGAGGGTGGGAGGAAAGAGGGAAGGAAATTTAGAAGGAAGGAGGGTTAACATGGAAGGAGGGAGGGAAATAGGGAAGGAGGGAGGGAAGTAATATAGAAGGAGGGAGACATAAGGGAAAGATGGAGGGAAGGTGGGAGGAAAGAGGAAGTGAGGGTAGGTTTATGGCACAGGGCAGGGTGTTCTACTCACAGATGTTGCACAAGAGTGTGATAAGAGGTGAGGGAGGTTATCATGGTGGCCTAATGGAGGAGGAAATGGGAGGGAGAAGTGTGAGAGAGGGAAGGTATAGAGAGGTCTGGGGAAGAGGGAGGAGGAGGTGATTCAAGGGAAGGGAGGAAGAGGTGCCAGGAAAGGTAGGGGGAGAGCAAAGGGAAAGAAGGGTGAATAAGACAAAGGGAGATTGGAAGATGTGTGAGGGAGAGAAGGGTGAAGGGAAAGGTGGGAGAGGACAAGGAGAAGGAGTGAGAGATCAGTGGGAGGGAAAGGGAGAAGCCTGGGGAAAAGGGAAATAGAGGAGAGGTATGGAGAAGAAGGGAAGGAAGGAGAGGTGTGAGGAAGAGGAAAAGGAAGGAGAGGGGTTTGGAAAGAGACGAGTGAAGAAGAGATGAAAGAAGGAGAAGTATGAGGAAGAGGGGAAGGAAGGAGAAGTTAGAGATAGAGAGGAAGACGCCAGGAAGTGATGTGAGAGGCCAGTTCAGACAGACAGAAAGACAGACACACAAATAAACTACTAGAAAGGGACAGAGGGAGATGGACAGAGAGAAGAGACAGCAAGAACCAGACAAACAAGAATATATATCAACAATAAAATACCTGAATCGACAAAGATAAATATAGTGTGTGTGTGTGTAAAATAATAATAAATAATAATAATTAACGGTTTATTAATAGAGTTGCAGCCGGTGGCTGAAAATATACAGACTTACATTTGATTTAGACATAATGATATAATATGCAGTGAATACATTTACAGGGCTGTACAGTACATAAATCAGGATTTGTTTATTATTTTAACAATAGATGGGATGGTGCTAGTCTTATATCTATCGGTGCGAGCTCTTATGGGCTGTATTTTGTTGTGGTGGCGGACTGCGCGAGGTGGGTGGGGGGCTGCCGGTGGCAGTAGGTGGCGATGACGAGGGTGGTGCAGTAGTAGGGTGTGTCATACGGAGGCGAATTTTTTTTTTTTGAGTTTGAAAAATCGGCCCATGGTATTAATGATGTAGTTCTATGTGCAGAATCATGTGATATCTTCAGATTTGAAAAGTTTTCATTTTTTGCTTGGTAAATTTTAACTTGAAATCTTATGAAAATTCAGTATTCCCACCCTTTTACCAACACCACTAAATAGCTTATTTAAAGTAAAGTAAATGTATCAGGTTAATTTATTAGGATGAAAATGATCCAGAATAGTGAAACGAATGATCTTGACACATTTATTAAATTTAATATTCCTTTAGAAAACAAAATCATCAAATACAAAAACCGGTTTTACTACTACGACCCGGTGTTGCTGCACACCATAGAGAACATGTCTTTCTTGCTTCTGTTTCTACTCATCACCTCCCTGCTGACCACCTGAGCTCGGATGTAGCCTTCCCTCCTCTCCTGGCTGTACACGTGACTGCTGGCCTCGCTCACTTGCTGTACACAACGCTCTATACTCTGGGTGTGCGAGGGCCAGGCAGGGACATGCATGGGGTTGTCCAGGAAAGCTCTGACTTGAACATTGGTGAGGCTGCAGGTAAGAGGGGGCTCACTGCCAGCCTGGATGTTATCCAGATCTATGAGATCAGTGAGGGTCTTGGCACCTAGATTGACTTCAGGAGTCTTCCTGACCCTGAAGGAATCGTCACCAACTGATTCGTCATGCCCAGATCCTCTCATAAGTCTCATATCCAAGATCTTTTTGACTGCCACTCTTCTCTCCTCCTCATCCTTACTGCAGAGCATTGTCTGCAGAACTGCCTCGGGATGAGCATACCAGGAAGATCTCCTCACAGTCTGCTCCACAATCTGAACAACCTTCCTTGGCTGACTCCTCAGGAGCTCAAGCTGGAAGAGAACATGCCTCGGACCTTCGGAGAACGATGACTTGACCTTGGTGTTGAACCAATTTGGCAAGTAGACACTCACGATGAATTGGACAATAAGTCTCAGGTTGTGAAGCTGGTTCCCTTTCAGTTTATGATGAGCGACCCAAATTCTGCAGAACCTGAGAGCCGTTGTGAGCCACCTAGAATGTGAGACTGGACCTATCTGCAGGTAAGCAAGTCTATCAGGCATGACCCCAGTTTTGATGGCACTGCAAATCATGTAACCATAGTACTGGTCAGTACTCAGGTCGTCAATGACAGTATGTGCAAGCTCAACGAGTGGAGGGCCAACTGTGATTTTTTCAAAGCTCGGATTTATTTCTAACTCAGTGGCAGAGTCCAGCATCTTGCCAAGAGGACCAGACCATCTGTTGTTTGAAAGAGTCTTGCCATCCAGCTCCTGGATCAGATGTCTGAGTGGCAACTCGTTGGTGTGGAGGTCACAAACAATCCAGACCAGCTTCCTCCCAATCTTCCGCTCTATCCACTGTATGACCCCCCCTTGTCACCCTGTGTTCGTGTTGGTGCTGTCCCCTCCATGGCCTGCAGGTCGGTCTACGTTCCTCTCTGAGCCAGTTCACAATGTTATCTGCCACTATCTCAGCTGGTTTCCTGATGTCATCTTTCTCTGGAGTGAAATGCCACAAATACTTCCCTCCTGGTTCACTGCAGCAGGAGTAGTGTTCCTCCTTCACCATGGCAGGGAACAACTTGTCAGAATCTCCAACTTTCATGAACACTTTAGTGTCATCCCTTCTCCCATCAAAGAACAAACAATTGATTCCATTTTCTCTTATCCCCTTATCAAACTCCTCTTCTAGGTTACTGACAAGTTTCTCCTGAGCTCTCCTTACTTTGTTATGATCTATCACCAGGTGAACATCATCAGGTGTTATCAAACCACCGTCAATCCAGGCAGCTGTTGCTATCTCTGCAGTTTCTCTGAGACCAGTGTGGTGTCGCATGCTGGCCAGAGCTATGCTCGGGATATCTTTCCTATTTCGAATCTTATGCCTGGAAGGTTTGGGATCATTATTTTCTGGGTTAGGGACAAAGTCACCATTCTCCTGGTCAGCACTCGGATCAGCCATGGGGAAGTCATTAAACTCTGAATCAGCTTGACTCCAATCATCGGCCTTTTTTACCTCACCCTGGGCCTTCTCAAGTCTCTTTTCCTCGGCAACTCTTCTCCTCTTCTGTCTCTCTGTGGCAGCCTCCTGTCTCTTGGACTCCGGAATATCTTGGCTAGAAATCATGAGAGCCCCTATACTGCCAGTCTTCTCTCTCTGTGCTTTGACAAATGCCAGTTCGATCACAGGAATCTTCAGTTCACGCTTGCAAATACAGGAGATGTGGGCCTCGGATTTACAGTCACGATCGCATCCAAACTCAGGACAGAGAACAATTGGGCACTTGCAAGTAATTATGTCAAATAACTGGTCCAGTTGCTTGGCAAAGCTGTCCTTAACTGCAAGTTTTCCTCTCCCAAGAGAGATATCTCTTGCCTTTTCCCAACTGGCTAGCAGTCTCTCACTAATCTTCTGACTTGTTATGACTGGAGGCTTGAACTGAGCGTTAGCCAGAGTGTACTGTGCCAAGACAGCTTTGGTCATATCACTGGCAATGTCTTTGTTTGTGTAAGTTCTTTGGTTCTTTTCACTGATTTGCCTGATTAAAACACCGTATCTCAAAGCATCTCTCAATGTAGGCAACTCCGACTTCAGGAGCTCTCTCCCAGACCCAAGATAGTGACTGAGATGGCTGGATTTTTGGTTCCTCGTCCTGACACAAGCAGCCATCGCAAATATTATCAACTTATAAATGCATCAGAATCTGAAACAGAAAAAATATTGTTAGTTGGGTTGTTAAAGAATGAAGTCAGAAAGCAATGTTCACTATTTAATTGTAATGCACTAATGCAGCTGTACGTTAGATTTTCGATAAATTTCACGCTAAAATTTACCTAGCAAAAGGTTGCAAAATATTGAAACTGAAATTATTTTCTGTTTATATACACTAAAATCTACCAAAAAAGTGATGGGCCATTAGTTTTAGCTGATCTTCCCTCCTATGACACACCTTAGTGCAGTAGTCCACGGCCAAACCTTTCCAGTACTTGGTGGTGGAGGTCACTGAGGGATGGCATTTCCAGGGTGGAGAGAGCGTTGGTGTAGCCAGAGTATTCTGCGCCAAGCATGATTCTGCAGGCCCTTTTCTGTACCTTCTCTAGCTGACGTTGTTGGGTGGAGTTGAGAGAAGACGACCAGGCTGGTGACGCATACGTTAGTTTGGGGAGAATAAAGGCGTTGTAGATGGTCCTCAGCTCTGGCGTGGGTGTCCCAAGTGACCTAAGTCTTCGTAGCATGTAGAGACGGTACGAGGCTGCCTTGACTGTGCTATTTACATGGGCCTTCCAGTCAAGTTTGTTGTCTATAGTTACACCCAGGAGTTTGGCAGACTGCACCAGCTGGAGAGGATAGGCACCCACTGTGACTGCTGGGGCTTGCACTGGAGTGGTGGCGGTATTGATGTGCATGACTACGGTTTTGGTGTGGTTGATGGTGACGTTGTTCTCCGTAGTCCATGCCTGTAGCCTGTCCAGGGTGCCTTGGAGCGATGAGTAGTCTGGTGCGGTGTTGTCCACTGAAACCCCCACAGTGCAGTCATCCACGTACTTCCACCTGTGAGGAGTGTCCGATAGAGCGTCGTTGATCAGGATGAGGAAGCACAGTGGTCCCATCTTGGTCCCCTGGGGAACACCGCAGGTGAGGTGTTGGAATGTAGAGACCAAGCTCTGATACCTCACTGCTTGGCGACGTCCACTCAAGAAATCAGTGAGCCATGAGACCAGGTTGGTGGGCAGCCCTAGTGCAATAGCCTTGTTGATAACAGTGCAATGATCAACAAGGTCAAAGGCCTTCCTGAAGTCCACAAGGGCAACGGCCAGTGATGTCTTACGTAATAATAATAATAATAATAATAATAATAATAATTAACGGTTTATTGAAAAAATTCTGCAGCCCGAAGGCTAAAAATATACATTGGACATAAATGACTTATTACATACATTGGTGGTTTAACAAAAGCCTTCATTAGAGAAAGGTAAAGGAACATACAGTGAACAAACAGATCAATGTAGGTGAACAGCAAACTCGTAGTGCAGTAACTCCCTCCCAGATGGTGTTAGGAGGAACTCACGTGGCGTAGTAGTTCCCTCAGATGATGTTATAAGGGACCTGGCGTGGAGTAGTAATTCCCTCACAGATGGTGTTATGAGGGACCTCACATGGTGTAGTAATTCCCTCACAGATGGTGTGATGAGGGACTTGACGTGGTGTAGTAATTCCCTCACATATGGTGTTGTGAGGGACATGTGGTGTAGTAATTCCCTCACAGATGGTGTTATATGAGTGAGGTTTGGTCTTAGGCCTTCCTATCGTAGACGGATTAACACATCGCTGGTTGTTGTTGGGTCTCACGGGCCGTTATCACTGGGTACCTGGGACCTCACTGTGTGAAAGTTAACTTGGGTACGACTGTTACTGTTGAGTTGTTCTCACTGACTTAAGCACTGTTCACCACTGTTCACCTCTGTTTAACACTGGTTCCGTTCCTTTCCTAAATGAAATTGTAACTTCTGGCGAGAACTTGTTGATATTCCGGTGGGGAGGAGGGTTCAGGGGAGGGGGTTGGTATGGGCCAACTTAACAGTTGACCTGGCTGCTCCGAGAGGAGCGCCAGGTACGTCTTGACCCTTCGGTGGTCAAGGATGTACGTGTGTGTGTGTGTGTGTGTGTGTGATGAAGAAGAAAGCGTTTATATTGTTTTAACGACGTAAAACCAATGTCAGGTGAACCTGAAAGTGGGAAATTAAACACGGAAAAGAATTATTGTACACACACTCACACACACACACACACACACACACACACACAAGCAGCATCTTGCCATCTTTAACCCCCCCCTGAAATAACCCTTTTAATTCACCCTTCAAGAATGACCTTAGTTAATTGCTACCCCTCAAAGTACCACATGTTGTAATTGTCTTTAATTAACTAAGTAAATACGGACTCAGTGTAATTTGATGCGATTTTGATATACTCGATTTATTCTGATCTAGTCTGGATTTTATTATCTATTGACAAAATTATAATAGCGAGCAAATAGATAGTGTTTATATATTTCTATTTTATTTTGTTTTTATATACAACACAAGATACTGAAACAGACAGACAGACACACACGGTGAGATACAAAAAGGTAGATAGACAGACAGGCAGAGACAGATAAATGAAATAAATACAGTGAAAGAGACAGGCAAATCCGGTGAGACAGACAGGCAGACAGACCCGGTAAAACCTGCTAGGCCTGAAGGAAGTGTGGCCGTGGGAACAAAAAAATGGAAGGTAATTTGGTGTGACTCCCCTTGTATAGTGAGTCACGGGGAGCTGCGGTGTTGGGGGAGGGGGAGGAAGGGAGAGAGAGAGAGGAGAGTGAGGGGTTGGGGAATGGTGAGGATTGGGAGAATAAGAGAAGGGTGGAGGAGTTCGGGAAGGCAGGGAACGAGGAAGGAGGAGAGGCGAAAGAGGGAGAAGGTTAGGGGAATAGGGAGGGGACGAAGGGAAAGAGAAGGGGAAGGTGTGGAAGAGAGGGGGAAAGGGTTGGGGAATGGGAGACCGGTAGGAAGAGGGGATGGTAAGGCAAGAAGAGTTGGGAATTGGGAAGAGGAGAAGAAACGCCGATAAAAAAGTTTAAGGGATGGGGAAAAGAGGTAAAATAAATAGTAATATGGAACGGTAGGGGAGAGAGGGGACAGCTGCGTGAGCGCTACGCCGTTGTGTTAAGTAAGAAAATTTTAATTTCTGAATTCTGATGCTTTACATTTGGTTGAAATGTCATTGAGATTAACAAATAAAACATTATTTCTTCCTGTCTGCTATAGTGTGTGGGGACATAAGTCATGCTCTTCATGTCAACTCTGGGCCAAATCTGAGCCATGACGAAATAGGCCAGTTCTTAAGAGGAAATGGTATTTATATGTTGTTTTTTGTATGCCACAACAATTTACTATACCATATTAATGGTGTATGTGTAATGATCAGATACGGTGCTTCTTCCGCCACGTAAGTGATGTTTGGTAAACAGTTAGTAAATTCGATGATTTGACAGAAATGCTGCTGGCCAGACTATGGACTTGTCTCAGAACCCGGGGGACCACGCCACCACCACAACACTTTACCCTCTCCACACCCCATAAAGCCTAGCACTATACTAACGTCTCTTACACTTTGCTTGACGATAAATAAAATGGTAGATTTATACTGTGTAACCAACTGTTTCAACCTTACATAGTCCACTGCAGGAAGGATATTATTCACTCCATGTTAGATGAATGTAACCTAGGACTCGAGCTGTATAGATAGAGGGATAGATACACACATGGGTAGATAAATCGACAGCTATATAGACAGACGAGACAGACGGGTAGATTAACAGCTATATAGACAAATGGATAAATAAATCGATGAATAGATAGATCGACAGCAGGATAGACAAATTAGTAGATAAATCGACAGTTAGGTAGATAGACGGATAGATATATAGATTGACAGTTAGATAGACAGACGGATAGATAAATCGACAGCTAGATAGACAGTCGGATAAATAGCGTTATTTGTTTTGATGGATTTATTTCTTCTTTTTATTGTCATCACCGAGATCGGATATGATATTCATTTCTTGGGCAAATGCTTCGTTTTGTAAATAAATAGGCCCCAAGGCTCGCACTACTTTGTCTTTTACAGCGGTGAAGCGGCATGGTGGATGTAAACAGCCAATCATATTGAAGTATTTCAAAACACTCCACCGCGCCAATTCCAATTTCGCCGCGGCACCTGAAGGATGCCGTCAGTCTTAAAAGGACATCATTTGTGAATTCAGGAGGAAAAACGACCTCGCCCTCCAGTTTACCTACGCAAGAGACTGCCCAGACCGCGGGAAGTCCTGCGTTTACCGACCGGAGAGGAATTGGTTCCTGTGTAATACGAAAATACTCGATAAGAAACACAAGCGGCCGTGGTGTTGTGGCTACAGTTCCAATTTGTTTAAAGGAATTTGACTTGAATATCACAAAATTAAAACGAATACTGTACTGCTGTTTATTAACGTATTTCTCAGAAAGTACTTTTCCCAGCAATCCTGTGAAATTGAACTGCGTTTGTTTGCCAGGTCGTCAATAAATATCTAGGATTCTAGGATAATAAGCTTAAGGACCCGACCAACTGCTCCACCCCGTTACTCGATCTCCCGTCTCGATGTTCCGAATCATCTCATGGATCGTGGTTTCATTGGACGGTCCATAGCTTGGTCTCGTGGTTTGGCATTTCTAAGCTCCGTATAAGTGTTGTTCAGATCTCGAACGGAGTTGTAATGAAGCAGTACATGAGGGAGAAGGGCAGAGCGTTCCTGGACGGCGAGAGGACGTGGAGCTGGTGGTCGGCGAAGACGGTTGTGGTTGATAGCAAATTGTGTTACTCTGACTTAGAATGTAATGTAAGTTTATAATATTTATGTACCTTTCTATATGGTAGGATTGTGGTGAGTGTTAGTGTATTATTTGATATGCATATGTAACTATGTATGTTGTATAAGTGTGGCGATTGTTAATGTTTGATTGCTGGTTGTTGGTATTTCTTGTCAATACAGTGGTACACCCGCCAAGAAAAGTACATGGATTCTCACAGCATAAGACAATGTCACAATATGACAAACTGGACGAAATATTATGAAAAGGAGTGTTTCACATTGGTAGCCCTGCTTTCCTAATATGGCAGTAATTGGGTTATCATTTATTTCTCTCATTGTAAGTTTGTATATTCACAATATTTGTATTTTGGAAAGTAAAACATTTAAGAAACCACTTTTATTACATTCTCCACATTAATAATTGACATATGCACTCCCAGCCTCTATTAAGCTGTTAAGTCTCAGTAGTGAGGACTCGTCCGGCGGGACTTTGCAACTCCTCCCACGCCTGTAGTGCTCTCTCACTCCTGATGACTCTCTCCGGTGTGTCATGGCAGACCATACGTTCTCAATAGGGTTAAGGTCCGGGGATCGTGGTGGATGTGGCGGTATGGTTATTTCCGGTTGTTGGGCTAACCACGTGACAGGTGTGGATGGAGCTGTTGTCTTCAATAAGACAAAAAGGCTCACGCTCGGGAAACAACAGCGCCTTCACTGAGAGCAGTAGAATGCCCTCTAATATGTTAATATACCTACTTGAGACCGGTGAATCGACCCGGCCCAACATCGGCCAGCTCCCCTCCATCTACGTGCATCCACCTTAACAACCCAGTAGTGACTTGGCTCGTAAGCCACGCCCCTCGTCTATAGCTACAAATAGCTAATTGGTTCATAGAAAATGTTCATGTAGCTGTCCATTTATTCAAACTAAATATGTTCACAATTGGTAAGCAAACCTGTTATTCTCTAAAATAGTGTTAATAATTGGGCTGCCAAAATGTAAATGATTTCAAGGCATTAGCACTTCAGAGAGGATGTTAGAAAATTGTAAATTTTTATCTTAAAAGGTCGAAAACAAAGACGAAATACGCTTTTGAATGAATTATTTTCATATTTTTTTGTTTTGCATCAAACATAAAGAAAACAGACAGAAATAATGCTCAAAATATAGCACCATAATTAATGAACTACAGTTTGTACGGCTGGATATATCACAAATCATTGAAATGACTGATAGAACTCAATATAAATACGCACATACTCCATTCTTTCCTCTCTGTTCAATTCGGAGAGGTGCGGCTTCCTTACTGGTGTGTAACTACGCGGATCCATGGGGTGAAGACTGCTTCGGATAGTCTGAGGAGTGCATCGTAGGCTAAGGTCATCCCGAATGCTGACAGCTGTGGCAAATGGATCGGCGTCAATGGTCTCCAATATTGCCTGATCCAAAGATGGGGGAAATTTATTAATGTCGTAAATAATGAAGTATATTAGTATATCAATTATTTCCTGATCTTATCAATATTAATATAAATAACAAACCTGGGACGTCAAACTCCAGTGTTGTGTTTGACCTCTCCGTGATGCGTGACGAGACCGTAGCATGGCTATAAATATGTCGACGATGAAAGTTTCCCAAACCCTTATCTTACTGTTTAACTGAATCACTATAATCGACCACTTTTATTTGGTAAGCAAGGTCGAGGTTCGCTAGATTTCGTACTGTTCGAAACAGCGACTCATTCATGCTTACCAATCTTAACGAGAGGAGTTGTGTGTTCAAATCGAATACCATCGGAGCCAGGGATCCAAGGGTTCACGTTCTTTCTTGACGGGTGTACATTCCAACATTGCCTTTACTACTCCTCTCCTATAGTAATATGTAATACATGAATATTGCTGAAAAGTGAAGAAGCAATATGCTGAACTTTGTGTATGTGTGTGTACGTATGTTCGTGTTTTGTGGTATTATATGTATGTATGTATGTATGTATATGTGTGTGTGTGTGTGTGTGTGAACCAAACTTAACCTAACCTAAATTGATGAAATCTAACCTTAACTCAACCTAACGTAACCTCAGCTTATCTAAACTAAACTAACCTCACCTAACTTAATCTAACCTAATGTATCCCCGACACTCGTACTGACATACCCAAACAAAGAAAAAAACACACTATACATTATGGGTGAAATCAGTACGGAAAAATATGACATAGAACGAATCACTACGAATAAGTAAAGGAATTTTTGACCTCTCGGAGCTTCGGCCTTCGTTGGTAATTTTTTCTCACTCATTATCTTCATTCTCACGCAGTCTCATTATCCTTGCACAAGCTCATGACACTGGCGCAATATGTGATTCGTGAGGTAAGTATTGATTCTGAAGTGATATCAAGATTTCTTATCCAATTCCATGATTCTTCCTGGTTGAATTGATCCTCTAGTAATATCCTGATTCTCACTCCACACACACACACACACACACACACAATCTGGACATCAACAAACTTTTCCTAACTTGTTAGATTAGGTTATGTCATATTAGTTACTACTGTTGATATTCCCTTACAGTTTACGTTACATTTATCTACATAATTACTCTTATGTACACACACGCACAGACTGAGACAGACAGACAGACAGAGTTATCAATTATACTTATCAACAAAACCACAGCTGCTCGTGTTTGTTGTTGGTGGTGGTAGTAGTGGTATGGTTGTACTAGTGGTAGTGATGATTGTAGTAGTTGGTGGTGGTGATAACGTTAGTGGTGTTAGTAGTGGTGGTGGTAGTGGTAGTGGTGGTGTAAGTTGTGGTGGTAGTAGTGATGAGAGTAGTGGTAGTAGTGGTGTTACTAGTGGTGGTTGTAGTGATGGTGGTGGTGATGGTGATTGGTGGTGGTGATGGTGGTGGTGATAGTGACTAGTGGTGGTGATGGTGGTGTTAGTAGTAGTGGTAGTGGTGGTGGTAGTAGTGGTGATAGCAGTGGTGGTAGTGGTGGTAGTAGTGGTGGTGGGTCCTCAAGAGGAGATAACCAAGTTCACAACAGTTCTTTCTGTCATGTTATTAATGTGTTGCATGTGTGGACCACGTGCTAACCCGGCCAGCCCCACACACACACATACACACACACACACACACACACACACACACACACACACATTCATACATACTACTACTACTACTACTACTACTTTGTTTTCACTCGGAATCGAGTATGACCATCATCCAGCTATGATACAATGATATGAGTTATTAAGGATATCACCTTCGTTGGTGAGCTCTGAGGTGACTAGAGAGGCCGATACTGGACCGACAGGGTCGTCCACAGATGTTGCACGTGTGGAGGGCTACATCTAGTGCGGGAGGGGCGACGGCAGCGTCTTTCAGGCGCTGGCGCTTGTCTGTCTCGGTTTGCAGTTGGGCTAACTCGAAAGTATTGACACCTGTGTGGTGCTCCTCCAAGCGTTACGGTGTGGAATGATTGGTTCCCAGGTGAGGGAGTCGATTTGGCACTTTTTCAGGTTTGTCTTACAAGCACACACACACACACACACACACACACACACACCTGTCTTTATTGTAAAAAACTAGGTAACACCATATGTGCTAATTGACTTTCACACCTGTAATTCTTAGTGCAGTGTGTCTTCACCTGTCTTAGTCTTGTGATCATTGATGCTGTGGTTCTCGGTAATGGTCACTATTATTATTAATATTATTATTATTATTATTATTATTATTATTGTTATTATTATTATTATTGTTATTATTATTGTTGGTGTCCTTATCATTATCACTGTGATTATTGTTATTACAAAGAAGAAGAAATTAAGAGGGGAGAGAGAGAGAGCAGGAAGGGTGTAAGGGGAGGTGGGTGGAGGGAGGGAGGGCGTGGAGGACGTGGAGGGAGTTGGGTGGAGGGCAGGGAGGGCGTGGCAGGGGGTGGGTGGAGGGCAGGGAGGGCGTGGCAGGGGGTGGGTGGAGGGCAGGGAGGGCGTGGAGGAGGGAGGTGGGAGGAGGACATGAAGGGCGTAAGAGTCACATTGAGTGTTCCTCCAGTGTTTGTTTGCTTGGAGGCCAAAGCTCGCAGAACTTGTGCTTGTCTGGGTATTTACTTAAATGTACACTTGTAAGTATTTTTGTAAGTATACACGTGAGTGTTTTCTTGTGAGCAGACATGTGAGCATTTTTTGGAAGTACACATGTGAGGGTTTTTTAATGTAGCCTACAATTGTGGTTATTTCATTACAAGTGAACATGTGTGTATATTATTTTACACGTACACATGTCAGAATATCCCGGAACATACACGTTTGGGAGTATTTACTTGTACTTACATATGTCTTATGTGTGTGTATTCTCTAGAATGTACACACGTGTATGCTTATATTTTGTACCCTCACGTATGCTTTATATTCATTTATACGTACACATATTACGTACACAGACAATCTTATATTATACATACACAGAATCTTATATGCACACAATCTTAAATCATACATACACAAAATCTTATATCATACGTACACAGAATCTTATACAGATCATATGTACACAGATTCTTATACGTACACAGAATATTATACCATACGTACACAGAATCTTATATCATACATACACAGAATATTTTACGTACACAAAATCATGAAGGTTTTACTTGAAACAGATATTATATTTGTCAACATTTCAATTAATTTCTTGGACCTTATCCTTTTGTGAGTTTATTTATTGTCGCTGTTTCTTTGTTATTTTATTTATTTAATTTAGTATTTTCTCTAATTTTTTAATTTATTTAATTTTGATGATAATCTGTTGGTGTTTAGTTCCGTTTGTTTGTGTTTGGATTTTATCTTGTTTAATTTCCTTGTTACTCAGTTTTTCTGTCTATATCTATATATCTCTCTATCTCTCTGTCTATCTGTCTATCTATCTGTCTGTCTGTCTGTCTTTTTCTTCTTCTCTCTCACCTTCTTGCTCCAGAGAATTCCATTCCACGTGTCAAAAGTGGGTGAAGGTGACCTGACCAATAGTTTTCGTTCAGTTCACCGTGTTTTCGCTCGGGTGGCCCAGTCGGGTCTAGGATCTAACCGAAAGCACTCCATCTTGGCCGAAAACCTGCAGACTGTGTGGAAACTGCGCGTTACCTGATGACGTTGGGAATTTTTATTAGTTTAATCATCCATTTTTTTTTCTTCGTATTATTATTATGTTTTATGATCGTTTATTACACGTCCTCGAAATCCTGGGGAAAAAAAATACCCCAAGAAGATGAAGATAGAAATATAACGAGAGATCTGCATTGGTTTTTATTTCCAGGCTATTAAACACACGAGAGAGAGAGACAGAGAGAGAGAGAGAGAGAGAGAGAGAGAGAGGGAGAGAAGAATATTTAAGACAGTCATGACTCGCAAAATGACCCGGAAGTGTTTAAAAGTGGGTAATTTTTGTAAGGGATTTTGTGTGTTATGGTCATGTATACACAGAGGCCAAGATACCTTAACACCCAGGCAGGTACAGCAGCTAATGTCGAGGGGGGGGGGGGGTAGGGGTAGAGGGAGGAGGAGGTTTAATGTTTATTACGTGTTTATGGCAATAAAATAATACACGTAAGTTACTTGTGTTATTGTCGTCTATAAATAGGGGGTGTGATGGGGAGTGGGTGGGGGGGAGGGCGAGAGAAGGGGGTAATTTTTATAGGGGGTGACAGAGAGAAAGAGAGAGAGATCGCCATTGAACAGATTCTCAAAGACTGTTCTTGTTTAAATTCCTGTTTTGTCATTTAAATCATACCGTGTGTTTGTTTTTTCTTCGTATTATTTTCTTAATGAAGGATCCTAAGAATTGTCTTTCACTAATGGTTGAGTCTTAGAACACTATTGACGCCATTTTCTTTAGCCTTCATCTTCGTCGGTGTCGTGTTGTAAGTGGGCCAAGCTGGGGAATTTTTGTTTATTGCCAGTTGTAAGAAAACTGATCGTGTGGGAACTTCTGGTGAGAAAAATGTTCTTGTGAACCTTTGTAACTGAAGGTCTTGTGCGAACCTTTGTGAATGTAAGCCCTATACCTGCCTGAGTACAAGGTCCTTATTCGAACCTTCGTGAGAACTTGGTCTTTGGGTTCAACTGAAAATTAGGTAAGAGATGTGGAAGAGAGAAAGCGAGAAGGTTCAACTGATAGTCAGGAGGTTCACATAATAGAGTGTGGGTTTATGAGTGGTTCAAATTCGTATGCTCTCTCTCTCTCTCTCTCTCTCTCTCTCTCTCTCTCTCTCTCTCTCTCTCTCTCTCTCTCATATAGGCATGACACAGGATTACGTGGAAAAAAAGAAGTTTACATTAACCTATTATTATCATTATTATTATTATTATCATCATAATTTTTACCAAATAAACCTCAACTACACCGTTTTGACCCCTGGCAGTGACCTTGACCTATGACCAGCCGTAACCACAGTCTCTGGTCTTTGTTCTATAAAAGTGCAACACCTTCCTCAGTCTACCAAATTTCACTGCACTCGGCCAAATGGTTCTTGGAGCATACACAATTGCCAGCTTTAAGATATACATACATGTATACTGTACATACTGTACATGCGTACATACATACATACATACATACATACATTTACAGTACATACATACATATACATACATACATCATACATACATATACATACATCATACATACATACATGAAAATAATAATAATGATAATAATAATAATAATAATAATAATAATAATAATAATAATGCATACATACTGTGCATTCATACACGAATCGAACATATTCATACGTATACTTATATTTAAACCTTTACCTACACATTCATACATCCATACACACTGACGACACTAAAATGGAGCGTGTAACTAATTCTAACGAGGACTCCGCAAAACTACAGAAAGATTTAAACTAACATTTCGCATGGTCTGAAAAATGGCAGATGAAATTTAATGTGGACAAATGTAAAGTACTTAGTCTAGGTCTCTAGGAGATGTAAATATAGAAACCAGATATCAGATGAACAGCGTTGTTATAGAGAAATCTGACAGTGAGAAAGATTTAGGAATGATAAGTAGAAACATGGCTAACAAATTACTTGGGATTATACAAAGGAGTGTTAGTTACAAGACTAACGAGGTTATCCTAAAACTGTATCTTACTCTTGTGAGACCTCACTTGGATTACGCGGTTCAGTTCTGGTCACCGTACTACAGAATGGATATAGAATACCTAGAAAGAATTCAAAGGAGGATGACAAGACTAATCCCGGGTCTTAGGAACCTTGAGTACAGAGACAGGTTAAAGCATATTAATCTGCACTCCCTCGAGAGACGTAGAGTGAGAGGCGATTGATCGAGGTGAATAAATTGGAATCATGGTTAAACAAATGTGATATCACAAAGGTACTCAAACTATTCAACCAGGAGCGAACTCGTAGCAATAGTTTTAAATTAAACAAATTTAGATTTAGGCGCGAAATAGGTAAACATTGGTTTGGAAATAGAGTAATGGATGAGTGGAAAAAGTTACCGAACATCATCATTAACTCAAATACGCTGGATAGCTTCAAACATAGGCCGGTTGGATATAATTATGAGCGATAGGAGTTGGGTGTAAATGGGACTGCTCAGATGGGCCAATAGGCCCGCTGCAGTTTCCTCCATTCTTATTCAATTTTCAATTTCAATTGTTTATTCCTTGATAGAGGAAGCGGGATCCTAGTGCTGTCACTAGGTACCCCTGTACAATAACACCATAAGCATCTGGCAAGTGTGACAAGTATATGCAGTATATTCTTATGTTGTATTCTTAACACACACACTCACAAACACACACACACACACACACATACATACATACACACGCACACACACACACACACACACACACACACACATATACACACACACACACACACACACACACACACACACACACACACACAGTGACAAACACTTCCGTCCGCCCACAACAGATTTCAACAGATGGCCACCAATCACTTACTCCCGACGCACTCTGTACCATCTAAAGCGTGGGAACGGTTATCCTGATGGCAGTGTTATCGCGCTACTCAAGTCACTGAAAATATTCCACGCGCGGAGCCGTAGACAAGGCCGTCATGCACATAAGCCCATTAGAACCGTAACCTCCACTAGGAAACCGGAGAAACCCACCCCTGTCAGACTATACCACCACACTGAAGTTCCAAGGATATGGTATGATCTCCCGTCTTTACTGCTATCCAACGTCACTTCCCTAGCTAACAAGTTCGACGAGCTGGCAACTACAGTCAGGTCAACCGCCGCGAGCGTCGTTGCCATATGTGAGGCTTGGCAAATTGTGCCTGAAACGTGTCATATTGAGGGATATCAACTCTTTCATCACCTTCGTTCACAAAGACGCGGAGGGGGCGTTGCCCTCTTCTGTCAAGACGACCTACGCCCGTCACGCCTGGATGTTCAAGTCCCAGCAGATGTGGAAGCATTATGGGTACGTGTCGTGCTACGGGCCCACCCACGCAACACTGCTTCCATTATAATCTGTGTGGCATACCATCCGCCTCGATCACCCACCAGAGACACTCTTATCAATCATCTCATCACCACCTCAGACCACCTCAGAGTTAGGTACCCATGTGCCAAGTTAGTATTAGGTGGGGATTTAAATGAAATTGACACCACTGATATCCAGGACCAGCTATCACTATCACAAGTTGTGACCTTCCCCACACACGGTCAAAATACCCTTGACCTTATCTTAACTGACTTAGCGGACCAGTACCAACCACCTCAACCAATGCCTCCTATCGGGTGTAGCACACACTTATCAGTGCTCTGGTCCCCAGCTACCACTCCCACTCAAGTACAGAGACCCTACATCAAGACCTACAGGCCGATTACTGACTCTGCAGTGCGCCTCTTCGGGCAGTGGATAGTTCACCATCCCTGGACTGAAGTACTTAGCGTGGATGACGTGGAAACCAAATGGATAAATTATACCAACACCACCACGGAAGCTCACCGCCACTTCTTCCCCGAGAAGCCCGTCAGATCTCACCCAGCTGACTTGCCCTGGATCACACCTCGGATCAAAAGACTTATGCAACAGAGAGACAGAGCCTTTCATCTCAATGACCACATCCGCTACAGGTCACTTCGCAACCGAGTCATCCGCGAAATACGCACTGCAAAGAAGTCCCACTACCCAACCAAATTACAACACCTGAAGCAGACCAACATCAGTCAATGGTATGGTAAGATTAAAGAACTCTGTGGACTAAACAATAAGACACACCCCCTCCCCTTCCTTAGCCATCTCACTAATGTTGACGCAGCTGAGCAAACAAATAACCATTTCGCTACTATATGCCAGACGCTCCCACGGCTTGACACAACCACTCTCCCTGCTTACCTACCAGCCCCCCTTCCCACTGACTTAGTAGAAGAATTTGACGTAGCAAAACGCCTGGACAAACTAAAATTAAAACGCTCTACCACCCCCATTGACTTACCAATGAAACTCTTCAAGGAGTTCTCCCCGGAGCTTGCTAAACCCCTCTGCTCCATCATCAATGCTTCTCTCAGTCAAGCCAGATGCCCAGCTGACTGGAAGACCTCTTATGTATCACCAGTGCCCAAGTCATCCAGCCCACAATCCTTAAATCAGCTACGACCTATTGCAATCACCCCATTACCCAGCCTAATCTGTGAAAGTTTTGTGTTCTACTGGGCTTATGCTGATATTGCAGGAGTCGTAGACCCTCAGCAATTTGGCAACATGAAAACTTCCTCCACCACTCACTGTCTTGTCAGCTTTCTCGATTACATATACCGCCATCTCGAGAAACGAAAAACGTCTGTAGCTGTCGCCTTCATTGATTTCACTAAAGCGTTCGACCTAGTCGACCACAATATAATCATCAACAAAGCTATTGACCTCGGGCTTCGGAGAAGTCTCATACCATGGCTTACAGACTTCCTCAGTGACCGACGCCAAGCTGTACGCTTCCGAGGGGCTGTCTCCACCTTTCAGTCACTCACCTGTGGCGTCCCCCAAGGCACCAAGATGGGACCACTCTGCTTCCTTATGCTCATCAATGATGCCCTAAGAGAAACCCCTGCTCGCTGGAAATATGTCGACGACTCCACCATTGGGATCAGCGTCAACAATTCTGCTCCCAACTATACCGCCCTTCAGGATTTATTGAACAGTCTCCAAAACTGGGCCACCAACAACCATGTCACCATCAACCATACCAAGACCATGGTTATGCACATCAACCTCTCCTCCGACATTGTCCCACCTCCTTCCATCACTCTAGGTCCGAACACACTCCAGGTTGTAGATTCCACGAAGCTCCTCGGCGTCACCATAGACAACAAACTAAATTGGAAACCACACGTCAGTGAAGTTGTCAAATCCTCCAGTTTCCGTCTCCACCTCCTCCGCCGACTCAAGTCCCTCGGAGTTCCTGCACACGAGCTCCTCAGTGTTTACACAACATTCATACTTCCCAAGCTCACCTATGCCTCCCCCACCTGGTCTTCCTCCCTAAATGCCACACAACGTAAACACCTAGAAAAAGTGCAAAAGAGGGCATGCAAGACTATTCTCTCCCCTTCCTACTCCACATATCAAGAAGCGCTCAACACACTGACCCTTTCGACTCTCACTGACCATCACCACGACCTCATCTGCAAATTTGGTAAGAAGCTTCTACACCATCCCCGACACCGGCTCCTACTACCACCTGAGATCCCTTGTCCGAGAATTGCTGTTCGACACCACAACCGCATCCAGCCCATACGTGCACGAACTGATCGCTATAAGAACAGCCCAGTCCCAACCATTGTAAAAATTATCAATAACTTGTAATAAATCAGTGTATTCACTCCCAGTAAACACTGCTCCTTACACTGTCACTATGTTGAAATGAACTGTAGTTTGAGCTTTTCCCCATCTAAGTTATTATATGTCTTATTTGTGTCACTTATGTTACTTGTATATTATTTGTAATTCGTAACCCATTCCCCAAATATGTAACTGTATATTTTCAGCCTTCTGGCTGCCAAGCTCTTTCAATAAACCGTTAATTATTATTATTATTATTATTATTACATACATATATACACACACACACACACACACATGGGACCAGACTTTCGAGTCCAGCGTGTGGTTAAAGGGGACCATGAGTCAGTGATTCACTCTTCAACCGTGTAGCTTTCTCCTTGCCGGGGGGAAGGGGTGATGTAAACAAACACACGAATATTAATACCCCGCCCACCTGACCACTCCCTCCGCCGCCCACCTGACCATCCACAACCTTCACCGCCCATCTCGACCATCGCCACCCATCTGACCATCACTACCCATTTTCCGTCGTCCATCTGGCAGACGGAAAATGACCCTCTCACCGGCACCTCCTCTGCCACCCACCTGACGACCACTCCGCAACCACCGCTGCCGCCCATCTGACTACCCATCTCACCACCCACCGCCACATCTGCTGCCCATCTGACGACCACCTCAGCATCTCCACCACCCACCTGACCACCTCAGCCACCCCTTCCTACCCTCCCCACCTCCATTTACTTCCTCTTTTCCACCTCTCCCTCCTAACCTCCTCCCATCCCCTCCTACCTCTTCCCCTCCCCTTCTCCCTTCCCCTCCCTTCTCCCTTTCCTTCCTCTTACCTCCACCCTTTCCCCACCCCTCATATCCTCTCCCTTCTCCTTCCCCCCCACCTTCCCTCTCCCCCATCCTACTTACCTTCCCCCTCCCCCATCTTACATCCCTCCCCCTTCCCTCTTCACTATCCTACTTCCCACCCTCTTCCCCCCTCTCCCTCCCCCTCCCCCCTGCCCCATCCTACTTTCCTTCCCCTTCCCCCTCCCCATCTTACTTCCCGGCCCCCACCCCCTCCCCTTCCCCCTGCCCCATCCTACTTCCCTCCCCCTTCCCCCTCCCCATCTTACTTCCCGGCCCCCACCCCCTCCCCTTCCCCCTGCCCCATCCTACTTCCCTCTCCCTTCCCCCTGCCCCATCCTACTTCCCTTCCCCTTCCCCCTCCCCATCCTACTTCCCGGCCCCCACCCCCTCCCCTTCCCCCTGCCCCATCCTACTTCCCTCCCCCTTCCCCCTCCCCATCTTACTTCCCGGCCCCCACCCCCTCCCCTTCCCCCTGCCCCATCCTACTTCCCTCCCCCGTCCCCCTCCCCATCCTACTTCCCGGCCCCCCACCCCCTCCCCTTCCCCCTGCCCCATCCTACTTCCCTCCCCCTTCCCCCTCCCCATCCTACTTCCCGGCCCCCCACCCCCTCCCCTTCCCCCTGCCCCATCCTACTTCCCTCCCCCTTCCCCCTCCCCATCTTACTTCCCGGCCCCCACCCCCTCCCCTTCCCCCTGCCCCATCCTACTTCCCTCCCCCTTCCCCCTCCCCATCCTACTTCCCCGCCCCCCACCCCCTCCCCTTCCCCCTGCCCCATCCTACTTCCCTCCCCCTTCCCCCTCCCCATCTTACTTCCCGGCCCCCACCCCCTCCCCTTCCCCCTGCCCCATCCTACTTCCCTCCCCCTTCCCCCTCCCCATCCTACTTCCCGGCCCCCCACCCCTTCCCCTTCCCCCTGCCCCATCCTACTTCCCTCCCCCTTCCCCCTCCCCATCCTACTTCCCGGCCCCTTCCCCTTCCCCTTCCCCCTGCCCCATCCTACTTCCCTCCCCCTTCCCCCTCCCCATCCTACTTCCCGGCCCCTTCCCCTTCCCCTTCCCCCTGCCCCATCCTACTTCCCTCCCCCTTCCCCCTCCCCATCCTACTTCCCGGCCCCCCACCCCCTCCCCTTCCCCCTGCCCCATCCTACTTCCCTCCCCCTTCCCCCTGCCCATCCTACTTCCCCGCCCCCACCCCCTCCCCTTCCCCCTGCCCCATCCTACTTCCCTCCCCCTTCCCCCTCCCCATCCTACTTCCCCGCCCCCACCCCCTGTTAGCTAACTTTAACTCCCGGTCGTCGTATTGAACACTGTGTCGCTCTGTGTTTTACTTATGTGTTCTGCGTGGGAGTCGAGGGTGTCCAGTCTGCCCTTGTCTGCCACTGCTGTTCCTCCTCTCTCTCCTCTGCACTGTCTACTTGCAGTCTGCGTTGCCTGGTTGTCTGCTGTGTTGATTGCTTGTATTTTAATTTCGTCTGCCTCCACGCTACGCTTTCTGCTTGTATGTTAAGATTTTTGCTTGTATACCGCGTTTTCTGTGTGATATTTTTTAAGTTGATTTCTTGCACAACGTTTCTCTCCTTGCAGTCTGCTTTCTCTTCTTACATTCTTAGTTGTCTGTGTACATTCCGCATTGTCTGCTTGCATTCTCCACCGTCTACTGCTATCTCTACTGCCTGCCTGCATATTTTGCTTTCTGCTTGCATTCTACGCTTTCTGCTTACATTTCTTGCTGTCTGCTTGCATTCTCTATTGACTGCTTGGATTCTCAATTGTCCACTTGCATTCTCCATTGTCTGCTTGCATTCTCCATTGTCTGCTTACATTCTTCATTGTCGGCTTGCATTCTTCATTGTCTGCTTGCATTCTCCATTGTCTGCTTGCATTCTCCATTGTCTGCTTACATTCTCCATTGTCTGCTTACATTCTCCATTGTCTGCTTGCATATGCCACATTATACTCGAATACTGTGCTGTCTCCATTGACGTGTTTATATAAGTGTATGTTTAACTGCTCTTATCTCTTGTATGTATGTATGTATGTATGTATGTATACTCACTCACTCACTTTTCTCTCTCTCTTTTTCTCTCTCCCTCTGTCTATTCTTTCTCACTATTATTTCTCTCTCTCTCTCTCTCTCTCTCTCTCTCTCTCTCTCTCTCTCTCTCTCTCTCTCTCTCTCTCTCTCTCTCTCTCTCTCTCTCTCTCTCTCTCGCTCTCCTTCACCACAAACGCGCCACCCTCACAAACAGCAACATTCAGGAAGGGGAAAAACTTGCCCCACCCGGATTCCCCCAGACGAGAGATGTGGCATACCAGCACCAGGGTAGGTGGGAAGTTTGATATGGCACCACCGCACACTCCAGCCTCGGGGGCGGTTACTTGAAGGTCGAACTCCAAGTGTCCGGATTCTCAAGGGGGGTTTCTACGTTAAATATTTCAACAAAAGTCCTAAAGTTTCTTGGTAATTTATTTAATCTTATTCACCTTAGGTATAACACAGAGATGGTCTTGTCATTCTGTATGTTTAATTCAATGTTATTATTCAGTAGGATTTTATTTCCATTATCTAACGTGAGTCTGTCATTGTAATTCACTTTCCGTTTCTTTTGTTATTATATTGACTTGTTTATATATTCCCCTTCCATATTTTTATTGTATATAAGTAAGGTCGGGATAAATGCTCGTAAATTTTGTTTTGTTTTAGTTTTGGACGGGATATATATATATATATATATATATATATATATATATATATATATATATATATATATATATATATCTATATATATATATATATATATATATATATGTATGTATGTATTTCTAGGTTAGGACAGAATATATACGCGTAATTTTCGGTTAGGACAGGAACTATACAAGAATCTCTAACCTTAACTACTTATCATTACCTGAAGGGGTCGATCATCATTGTCTAAACACCTGGTACAGCCACATGGGTCAGGTAACACTGTCACTAATAAGGTGTCAGTCATGTCACGGGTTCAAAAGTTTCCATGGCAGATTCTTGTGCATACCAGTATAAATGTCTCCTGTACACACACACACATCAGGTTAGGTTTGGTTATAATAGGTTACGTTAGAATAGGTTAGGTTAGGTTAAAGTTCAAGTTGATGAAGTCAGTTTAGGTTAGGTTACGATAGGTTAGGTTTGGTTAGATTAGGTTAGGTTTGGTTAGATTAGGTTAGGTTACGATAGGTTAGGTTTGGTTAGATTAGGTTAGGTTTGGTTAGATTAGGTTAGGTTTGGTTAGATTAGGTTAGGTTACGATAGGTTAGGTTAGATTAAAGTTCAAGTTGATGAAGTTAATTTGAGTTAGGTTTAAGAACATAAGAACATAAGAATGAAGGACACTGCAGCGGGCCTATTGGCCAATACTGGGCAGTCCCATTTACACCCAACCCTTATTGCTCATTGATCCACCCAATCTACGTTTGAAGCTATACAGCGTGTTCGATTTAATGATGATATTTGGTAACTTGTTCCACTCGTCCACTACTCTATTTCCAAACCAGTGTTTACCTATTTCGCGCCTAAAACTAAATTTGTCTAATTTAAAACCATTGTTACGAGTTCGCTCCTGGTTGGATAGTTTGAGTACCTTTGTAATGTCCCCTTTGTTTAGCCCTGACTTCCATTTATACACTCGAGGGAGTGCAAATTAAGATGCTTTAACCTGTCTCTGTACTCAGAGTTCCTAATGCCCGGGATTAGTCTTGTCATTCTTCTCTGAATTCTTTCCAAGGATTCTATATCCATTCGGTTAGGTTAGGTTATTCTTGCGTTAAAACAGGTCAAATCAGTTTTGGTTGGGTTAGGTCAGTCCTTGTGTTTTTCTTGTATAACTGCTGTAGCCCGGTGGCCTCTAGGCACTAAACTGTAAACAGAGGAGGCGAGGTGCTTCATCTACAGTCATAACTTACTCCTTTAAGGTAAGACCCATTGTATCCTGTGTTTAATTTGCCACTTGAGTACGATGACGACCTTTTGAGTACTAGATGGCCATTTGAGTATGACTTGACCTTTTTGAGTACTAGAAGGTCACTTGAGTACGATGACTTGACCTTTTGAGTACTAGATGGCCATTTGAGTACGATGATTTAACCTTTTTGAGTACTAGATGGCCATTTGAGTACGATGACTTCACCTTTGTCAGTACTAGATGGTCATTTGAGTATGACTTGACCTTTTTGAGTACTAGAAGGTCACTTGAGTATGATGACTTGACCATTTTGAGTACTAGATAGCCATTTGAGTACGATGATTTAACCTTTTTGAGTAGTAGATGGCCATTTGAGTACGATGACTTGACCTATTTGAGTACTAGAAGACCATTTGAGTACGATGACTTGACTTTTTTTAGTACTATTTGACTCCTTGAGTAAGTGACAATATAATGAGTACAATGACTCATCTTGAGCCCTTGAATATGATGACTTAAGCTATTGTGTACGATGATTTAAACCCCTTGAGTGTTGCTTGATCTCTTGAGTTCGATGACTTGACCTTTTTGAGTATTACTTGGCCATCTGTACGAGTCGTCACAACAGCTACACGATTCGTCACACCATCTGCACCAATCATCACAGCAGCTGAACGAGTCGTCACAGCAGCTGAACGAGTCGTCACAGCAGCTGCAAGAGTCGTCACACCACCGGGAGCGTGAAGGGAATGTCCACGAGGTGAAATTTCCAAAGACAGAAGCTTTGTCGTTGCAGTTTTCTTCAGTTAATATTTACACCCCGCCTCTTGATGAAGCTGAACTGGAGTCTAGACGTCCTTCACCACATCCTCCGTGTAGGTGATCACAACAGCCACCTGGACCTCCTCAACCTGGATGTCCTTCCTCACCTCAGCCGCCATCAGCCACCTGGACCAAGTTAACACTCAACACAGCCGCTACTTGTAATTCTACCATGAAGTCTTGTGATGGACATCTGTTTTATACCATACATCAGTACGCTGTATCCCGTGACTGTGAGCGCTGGCAGTGCGGGATAACTGTCTGTGTCTCGTGTGAATGACAGGATGGGCAGCAACACTCACCGTTGTAAATTCATCCACCCTGAACAATAATCGTCACACACTTCCTTGAGATAACCAATACTTCTGCTGTATACGTGTGCTTGTTTCTGAAATCCAAACATGATGAAAAAAATATATCAAAATAACCTAGATTACCTGTCACATAATTCTAATAGATGGAGTACATATCAACACTAAAAAATAGACTTACAGCGATACATTATGATAGCTAGAGTGAATGTGTCGAAGTAAAATCTCTCTTGGAGGTACAACAGCATGACGTGATAATGCTGTTGTGTAAGGGCCATGCCAGCATCCTTAGACCCATGGCAGTATTCTCCAGGCCATGGCATCATCCTAGGGGTCATGGTAACCTCCTTGGGGCCGTGTACAATATTTTCAGGGCCATGACAGTATCCTCGGAGCCATGACATGATAGTATCCTGGGGGTCATAACAGTAATATAGTATCCTCAGGGCCATGTCAGTATCCTTAGGGCAATGTCAGTATCCTCAGAGCCATGACAGTATCCTCAGAGCCATGACAGTATCCTCAGAGCCATGACAGTATCCTCAGGGCCATATCAGTATCCTCAGGGCCGGACCTACCACCAAATGCTTTATCTAATTGTTATTATACATAATTAACATAATGATGATATTGGTAGTGATAAAAGCAGGTTAAATATATACACACAAAAGGCAAATATATTAATTAATCTAAAAAAACAAGATTAATTACTCGTTTTCTGATAGCACGTATTTCAGGGTATGACAAGCTGGTTCTAACTACTCTTTAAGCTTGTTCTACTGTTCGTTCAGCTTGTTTTACCATTCCATAAGCTTGTGCTACTCTTGCTGCTTAAGCTTGATATATTCCTTAAGCTCATCCTACTATTCCTTAAGCTTGTTCTACTGTTCCTTCAGCTTGTTTTACTATTCCTTAAGCTTGTGCTACTACTGCTTAACTTAAGCTTGTTATATTCCTTAAGGTCATCCTACTATTCCTTAAGCTTGTCCAACTATTCCTTAAGCTTGTTCAACTGCTCCTTAACCTAAGCTTGTTCTTCTGTTCTTTATGCTTGTTCAACTATTCCTTAACTTAAGCTTCTTCAACTGCTCATTAAGCTTATTCTACTATTCGTTATTAAGCTTGTTCTACTATTCGTTAACTTGGCTTGTTCTACTATTCCTTAAATTAAACTTGCCTTTCCTTTTTCTTAAGCTTGTCCTACTGTTCCTTAGCTTAAGCTTGTTCTAGTGCAGGGGTGGGCAATTATTTTTGATGGAGGGCCACTTCATGAATGGTGGCACACTTCGCGGGCCACACACTTAATGTGTATTGCTGCTATGTCCACCCAACTTCCAAAATTTTCCTTTCTGTAATTAATAAGAATTTTTTTTTCTGATTGCCAAATGCAGTGGCGGGCCACAGAAATAAATTGGCGGGCCAAATGTGGCCCGCGGGCCGTACTTTGCCCACCCATGTAAATCTAGTGTATCTCAAGCTGTTAGAGAGAGTAATTTGTGAACTGATCTGCCTATAATTAATAACCTGTTTATCCCTATCATTAAATAGTAGATATTTTGTAGTGACAAACTTTTCCACCACTTAAGCTTATCCATGACTTATGTTTTTCATTAACTTAAGCTTTTTCATGACTCCAGCTTCTCCATGACTCCAGCTTCTCCATGACCCCAGCTTCACCATGAATCCAGCTTCACCATGACCCCAGCTTCTCCATGACCCCAGCTTCTCCATGACTCCAGCTTCACCATGGCTCAAGCTTCACCATGACTCCAGCTTCACCATGATTCAAGCTTCACCATGACTCAAGCTTCTCCATGACTCAAGCTTCTCCATGACCCCAGCTTATCCATGACTCAAGCTTCACCATGACTCAAGCTTCACCATGACTCAAGCTTCTCCATGACTCCAGCCAGAGTGTTGCGTACATCACTTTTACTAGACTTACCTGATTATATATGAATATCATAATTATTATCACACCTGTTTTTTACCTGCCCGAGGGAGATGAAGATGAAGGAACACTCGTCCACCACCTACCTGAAGATTAGACCCCCCCCCCTCCCCCAGGCAGTGACAGGGTGATTAATCTTAAGGTAAAATATGCTGGGAGGAGCTTCAGCTAATCCAGTGCCTCACCTTCAAGTATTATGAAGCTGCCTTAGCATTGTTGTAAATATTGTCAAATTTGATTAATTCCTAACATTTATTAATCAGTTTCTAGAGCGTCAAACCTGTTGGGTGAATGGACATTAAAATCATCTTATCTGCATAATTCAACATTATTATACAGTATATTTTATATGCAACCTCCTACCCTCACCCTGCCCAATGTTACTCAAAGGTCATCAGTACACTTGTACACGTAACACAGGTAGGAACACGATATTCACCCTTGTCTTATGTAATTACTGAAGCTTAATCCCCTAAATGTAATACAATATTTCTCTATTTCACACAGAATTCTTGTTCCATGTGCCGGGAAATAAGAGAAGATGCGCTAGGGGTGTTCCTAGTACCTGCTGTTACTATATCATGGAAAGCATCTAGTAATTCCCAGGATCATCAAGGAAGCAGAGATAAGCCGGTGAGTCCCCCTACTGCTGCAATAGTCTAACTCATTTTTCACCACCCTCCCACACACACACACACTTCAGTATTGTAACTATATAACCCCAAACTGGCTATATTACCAACATATTTCGTATCACAATTTCTATAATTTTCTTGATGCTAGTGTATAATTCGACGACCTGGCAGGGATGTTGAAGTTTGTTTCCGAGTACTTGGGTAGTTGAGACACTTAGTACGTGGTTATGAATGTAAAGAAGACACAGACAGGTGTTGGTATATACGCTTAACCACGCCGACACCACATTAGAAGGAGTTATTGTATTTGTAAACAACTGATGGCCAGCTGTCAGTCCCAAGAGCCTCGGGTGATGAAAGGGGGGGGGGGGGGGTCCTTCAGGAGACCTTTGCTTACGACTACACTAAGACCTTCGGCGCCCTTCACTAGAGGTTTCACTCTTATTGCCAGTTCATCGGGTCCTCTTGACTGGCCTGTAGCGTTATTAACTAATCCAGCTACACACTTACCAAATACTGCCTCATATAACCACACACTTACCAAATACTGCCACATATGACCACACACTTACCAAATACTGCCACATATGACCACATACTTACCAAATACTGCCACATATGACCACACACTTACCAAATACTGCCACATATGACCACACACTTACCAAATACTGCCACATATGACCACACACTTACCAAATACTGCCACATATGACCACACACTAACCAAATACTACCACATATGACCACACACTTACCAAATACTGCCACATTTGACCACACACTTACCAAATATTGCCACATATGACCACACACTTACCAAATACTGCCACATATGACCACACACTTACCAAATACTGCCACATATGACCACACACTTACCAAATACTGCCACATATGACCACACACTAACCAAATACTGCCACATATGACCACACACTTACCAAATACTGCCACATATGACCACACACTTACCAAATACTGCCACATATGACTACACACTTACCAAATACTGCCACATATGACCACACACTAACCAAATACTGCCACATATGACCACACACTTACCAAATACTGCCACATTTGACCACACACTTACCAAATACTGCCACATATGACCACACACTTACCAAATACTGCCACATATGACCACACACTTACCAAATACTGCCACATATGACCACACACTTACCAAATACTGCCACATATGACCACACACTTACCAAATACTGCCACATATGACCACACACTTACCAAATACTGCCTCAAACTATCACAACGGCGCCAAAATCAAACGAAGACTACGCCATATCAACATTCTCACCTTTGAATACTTGAACCTACTAATCCTTTCTTATTAGTAATATAATTTATATTATTATTTTTTGTGTTTCTTAATCTAAATAATGTGCAATAATTTCTTTAGGCAGTTATATAAATCACTAAACTAAGAGCTATTATTAAACATCTCGGCTTATTTTACCTGAAGATTAACCACCCTAATGATACCTGGGGAAGTTAGGAGGGTAGGTTAGGTTTGGTTAGGATAGGTTAGCGTTTGGTTAAGTTAGGTTTGGTTTGGTTAGGATAGATAGCGTTTGGGTGGTTAATGTTCAGGTGAAACAAGATGGGGTCTGTAACCTCAGGTGATCTATAATTTCCTTATTTTCCTTCATACTTATTCTGATCAAGGTATTTAATTAGCTTAGGTCTCACAGGTAAACTTTCTCATAGAATTCCGACGTAGGTGAGAATATTCTTGAAAATAACGCGTTGTTACTTTTAAATTCGAATTCGGAAGGTGATTAAATCATTGTGAGTCTCTCTCTCTCTCTCTCTCTCTCTCTCTCTCTCTCTCTCTCTCTCTCTCTCTCTCTCTCTCTCCCTCTCTCTCTCTCTCTGGCATTAAAACCAACACCGGCAGTAAACACAGCACACCTGACTCGGACAAAAGGCCGACTAACCACAATCCACCATCATTACCACCACCACCACCACCACAACCGCCACTACTACCAACACCGCCACTACTACCAACACTACCACCACAACCGTTGCTACTACCAACACCACTACCACTATTACCACCATTATTACTACCACCACTACTACCACTATCATCATAATAACTACTACCACCATCATTTCTACTACACACCATTATTACTACCACCGCTACCACCACTATCACCACCACCCCCACCACTACCGCCACCGCTACCACCGCCACCACCCCCACCACCGCCACCACCCCTACTACCATCACCACAACCGCAACCATAACCCTGGTCCTACCACCCCCTCACCTGTTCTTCCATATATCTACCACCCCCTCACCTGTCCTTTCATCTATCCTGCCACAAGTTCCTCTGCCTCAGGTGGATAATAACCTTACAGACACTCAGGTGTTCATGTATAGTGTCTAACCATTGACTCTTCATGACTCTTGGTGTGAGTCACTCGTGGATGAGTCTCGATGAATCTCACGGTCCTAATCTGGAAATCTACGAGTCAGTATCACACAAGACGTCGGGGGAAGTGGGTGTTAATTTAACGCAGTGACTCTGATGACCATCTTCAAGAATCACGTTTTCTCTCACCTTAACCCCTTTACCTGTGACTAATTCTGACCTTCCTGACATTCTTTGTCGTCCTGATCTTCCTGGCCTTTCTGACGTTCCTGATCATCCTGACCATCATGCCTTCCTGACCTTTTTGACCTAACTGAATTTCCTGGCTATCCTGACAATCCTGACCATCCTAACCTCCCTGGCCATTCTGACCATCCTTACCTTTCTTACCTTCCTGGCCATCTTAACCTTCCTGACCTTCTTGACCTCACCCACAAAAATAAAAGGAGAGGTGATGTTCACAAAGATAATCTGAATGTTGGAAAGGAAAATATCATAGTACAGTATATGGATCACCTGAAGACATGCCCCCAACATATTTCACCTAAAGATTAGACACCCCAGCTTATTTCAACTTAACAGTAACCTAACCTAACCTGACAACCTACTGTGCCATGTCCTAACTTACTTCTAACTTAAGCTGGGATGTATAATTTTCAGGTGATCCAAACATTTAAAAATGAACCAGAAATTGCAATACAAAAATACACGACACATAGTTATACATATTTAATGAGTTTTGGATTCGTAATAATACATAGAGATGAGAACTGGTCAGCTGAGACATATACATACAATCCCTCTTAACTGAGATTCATCATGTATGGAACTCGTCTTGAAGAACTAATTACAAACCCCCCCTCATTAGACCTGTGCTCAGATGGTCGTTAGCAAGACGTGATGTGACTTTGGTCTGATATTTTATCTATTTTTTCTGGGATTTCGTTTAATGAGTGAGCGAAAGTGACGCCGCGTTCTCTCTTGTTAGTCACTGAGGTGTGTACACCCGTCCCTGTATACTCGGTTAACTACACCTCCTCCTCCTCCTCCTCCTCCTCAACCACCGAAAACTGGATGATTCTGGCGAGCAAAAATTTTTTATCAGAGTACCACATAGAAGGGTACAACCTTTTTCACAAGGACAGGGAAGGTAGGAAGGGGGGAGAGGTCGCACTCTTCGTCAGGGATATATTAAAATGTTGTATTAATAATTCAATAAAGGGTGAAATAGTAACCGAGTCTGTATGGGTAGAAATTACGGAAGGAAGAGAAAAACTAATTATGGGAGTGATTTACAGAAATATTGACTGGGACAACATTGTCGGTGAATATGAATCTGAAGACTTCCTAGACGCAGTACAGGACAATTTTTTGAAACAACTTATTACAGAACCTACTAGAAGTGACTATATATTAGACCTAGTATTAACAAATAAAGAAAATATTATCAGAGATATCACAGTAGGGGAAGAACTAGGTAACAATGATCACAGAGAAATCAGGTTCACCCTAAATTGGGAAACGAAAAACAATGACAATATGGTCAGAGTCCCAAACTTTCGGTTGGCGGATTATCAGGGGTTAAGAAGGTACCTAGGTGAGGTCACCTGGGAACTGTCACGGCAGTCCCCAGTAGGAAGGGGTGAGGTCATAGATGACACAACAATTGATCATGACTATAATATATTCACGAGTATACTACATAAAGCAAGAGAACAAAATATACCATACAGAAAAATTAGGTCAAATAAGAATGAGCCAAGGTGGATGACCAGAAAACTTAAACATGACATAGGCATAAAGAAAGGAATTTATAAGAAATTAAAGGGAGGGGAGGAGCAGCTCAGAAACAGGTATAATGAACTATCTAGGAATGTTAAGAAAAATGTAAGGAAGGCAAAGAGGGATTACGAAATCAGGATAGCAAGAGAATCCAAGGCGAATCCCAGGGGATTTTAATAGGTATATAGGACAAAGGTCAAGGACAAAGTTGGGCCTGTAAAGTCAGAGAGAGGGGAATTGGTCGATGACAGCAAAACATTAAACAGCTACTACTTATCAGTTTTCACAGAAGAAATTCACGAGGAAATTCCAGAGGTGGAACTGATATTTAGGGGAAACGAAGACGAGAAATTAAAGAATATCACTATCAGAAAAGAGGATGTTCTTAAGAAGATAAATAAACTAAAGAAAATAAAGTCCCCAGGGCCGGAAGAAATTTTCCCTCGAGTCTTGAAAGAGTGTAGGGAACAGATTAGCGGACCCCTCGTAAATTTATTTACAAAATCATTAGACACCGGAGTTGTGCCAGACATGTGGAAATAGGCAAATGTAGTACCCATATTCAAAAAGAGAGACAGAGCATCAGCGTCAAATTACCTGCCGATTAGTTTGACGTCAGTAGTGGCGAAATTTCTTGAATCAATTATAGCAGATAGCATTCGATCGCATTTAGAGAAAAGCAAATTAATCTATAACTCTCAACATGGGTTTACAAAGGGAAAATCTTGTCTAACAAATCTGCTGACGTTTTTTAGGAAAGTCTTCGAGGTAGTAGATAATGACGAAAATTACGATGTTATTTACTTAGACTTTAGCAAAGGGTTTGACAGAGTACCACATCAGAGGCTTCTGAGAAAAGTTAAGACTCATGGTATCGAGGGGAAAGTTTTAAATTGGATAAAATCATGGCTCACCGATAGAACGCAGAGGGTCAGCGTAGATGGTGTTAAATCTGAGTGGGGCCGTGTAACCAGTGGGGTTCCCCTGGGGTCAGTACTAGGCCCACTCTTGTTCATAATCTACATAAACGATCTAGATACTGGGATCAGCAGTGACATAAGCAAGTTTGCGGATGACACCAAAATAGGGCGGCAAATTAATTCAGGGCAGGATGCAAATGCATTACAGGAGGATCTAAATAAACTGCAGGGGTGGTCTGAAAAATAGCAAATGAAATTCAATACCAGCAAGTGCAGCGTACTTATTATTGGAAGAACAAATACTTATAATGTATACAGCCTTAACAACATCAACCTAGAGAAGTCGACTTGTGAAAGAGACCTAGGGGTACTTGAAAACAGTGCGTTAATGTTCGAAATAAGGCAAACAAAGTATTAGGTTTTATATCTAGAAGTGTAAGTAATAAGACTGCAGAGGTCTTATTGCAACTATATCTTGCGCTAGTCAGGCCGCACCTCGATTATGCGGTTCAGTTCGTGCCCTTATTATAGAATGGATATCAATTCACTAGAGTCGGTGCAGCGAAGAATGACGAAAGTGATTCCGGGACTTACAAGCCTTCCATTTCAAGATAGGTTAAAGAAACTAAACTTGCTTTCCCTAGAAAGACGAAGAGTGCGGGGAGATATGAAAGAAGAATTTAAGTGGGTGAAAGGAAGCAATAAAGGAGATATTGATAAAGTTCTTACAATATCCGAGCAGGATAGGACTCGGAGCAATGGATTTAAGTTGGATAAGTTTAGGTTTAGGAGGGAGATAGGGAGGAACTGGTTCACAAATAGGGTGGTGGACGAGTGGAACAAGCTTAGCAACTTTGTAGTAAGTGCTGGAACGATGGAAAGTTTTAAAAGGAGGCTAGATAGATTCATGGATGATAGAGAGTGGTTGTAACTCTCGACAAGAGCTGCCATGCACACTGCACAGGCCAACCAGCCTATTGCAGACTCCTTATGTTCTTAATATGCCTCTTCACACCCTCCTCCTCACCTTCTTCCTCCCCCTATCCTTCCCCCTCCTCACCACATCTTGATCATGATTCTACCTAACCTGGTCGTCAATACCACACTTTGATCATGACTGCCACACCTTGATCACTACTACCACACCCTGATCATGTCTGCCACACCTTGATCATTACTACCACACCCTCATCATGACTACCACACCTTGATCATGACTGCCACATCTTGATCAATATTACCACACCTTGATCAATACTACCACGCCTTGATCAATACTACCATACCTTGATCACAACTACCATACCTTGATCACAACTACCATACCTTGATCATGACTGCCACATCATACATGCTCCACCACATCAAGTCTAGACGCGTCATATGACACTGTGAGGTGTGCATGACTAACCTGGGGTCAACCGTCATGCGCTATATTTGTGTCAACACGCTAACACACGTACAGTATCCTTATGTATGTATGTATGTATGTATGTGTCAAGGTGTATGTACAGGCACACACACAGGCTAGAGTATCCTAATTAGACAGAGAAATTACCCAGCTAATTGCCCTCTCAACCTGGCATGTAGGAGGGTGGGACCTTTGGGCATATGGGTCAATGGGAGGGAGAGAAAAGGAGGGAGGGAAGGGGGTGGGGAGGAGTCACGAGAGGGTCACAGGGGACATGAGAAGGGCATGAGGGACGGGAGATGGAAGAGGTTCACAGAGGACGCTGGTGGGAGAGGAGGGAGGGAGGGGGTAGGACGGGTGAGAGAGTAGAGGGGGCAGCGTGGGTGGAAGGAGGAAGTGAGAAGCCGTGTGGGTGGAGGGGAAGAGAAGGTGAGAGATGGTTGGAAAGGTGGAATATGGTGGAAGAGGTTATGTGGGTGGAGGAGGTGAGATAATTTAATGATATAAAGAGGTTAGGTGTGGGTGGAGGTGGAGGTAAAAGGTGGGTGGAGGTGAGAATGTGTTAGGAATCAACCACGGATGTGTACAAATTCGAGCGTGACTTTCCCCCCTTCTTTTCTGCCCCCTCTCTACTCCCTTCCCTACAAACTCTCCCTCCCCCACAACCCCTCCCTTATTTTCGCAACAACCATTAAAAATAGCCCAGAACAATCCCCTCCCTTCCGCCATCCCTCCCTCCCTCCCTCCCTCCCTTCATCCCTCACTTAACCATTCCTTGTGGAGAGTTGCTGGCATAGGTTATGGGTTACTTTATCTCTTTCTCCTTCTTTTCCTCCTCTTTCCTTCTTCTCTCCGTTCCCCTGTCCACCCTCTTCCTCTCCCTTCTCACCATTGCTAGGGTACCACGTGGAGCCTGGCAGGACGCGCCTACTGAGAGACAGAGAGAGAGTTGACCTGGTCCTCATCAGGTGGAGCCATGGTCATGTTGTTGCCAAGGAGACCCGACCCACCCCACCATCTTACCTCTAGCGAGACACAGATGTTGGAGAAGTCTCTCATACGTCTTCATACATCCTCACAGGCTCTCGTATATTCTCCCAGATTTCTGCCGGATTCTTCCATATTTCTCTCATACATTTTCAGAGATATTCACAGATTCTCTCGGATTCTCACAGTTAGGTTAGGTTAGGTTAGGTTTACCCCTTCCTCTCTTCTCTCCTTCATCTCCTCTCCTCTTCTCCTCCTCCTCCTCCTCCAGTTGAGGGTGTGGGGGTGCATCCCAGACCTTCACTTGAGCTACAAAACACTGTTGTTTACATCAAGGGTGAACACACCATCAAGGATTAGCACGTAGCCTCCACCTCCACCCTCCACTTTCCTTCGACCACCCTTCACCCACTACCTTCCACCTCCACTTTCCAAGTACGAACCTCTGTCCTGCATGACAGTGAACAGTGACATCACCCTCAGTGTCAAGACCTGACTAATTACCCAGAATAGGCAAACTGTACTCCAAGCTTTGTCGATAAATTTGATAAACTTAAAAAATTCCACCTTCCATGTGCCACCCTCCATCCAATACCATCCACCCTCCTGCCACCCCCCATCCACTACCCTCCACCCTCCACATTCCATCAACCACTCCCCACCCTCCACCCACTACCTTCCACCCTCCACATTTCATCTACCACTCTCCACCCTCCACCTTCAATAAAGTATGAAAATAAATTATGTATTAAAGGTAAATAAGCCATTGTAACTATTATGTGATCCTCTTTTATATTTTTTTCAACTTCTTTATACGACATTGAGGTAGATGACGCGGCTTTGACCTGGCAGTGTGATGTGAACATTTATCTTTTGTTTACAGTTGGAAGAGTCGTGTGTTATTTTAGCCCTCTGGTGGCGAGATACTTAACCACGATATTTTATTACCCCACCAAAAAATTAAATAAATAAAAACAACTGCTGTATTATAGTCATTCACTGAGTTGTAATTATTTCCGATTACCTGAAGATTCGCATCCCCCCCCCCCCCCCACTCCCTTCCTCCAACTTATTCCACCTGAAGATTAACCACCCGAAGGAATTAGGTTAGGTTAGATGTTAGGTTATGTTAAGCTAGGTTAGGTTAGGTTAGGTTAAGTTAGGTTAGGTTAGGTTAAGTTCGGTTAGGTTAGGTTAATCTTCAAATGAAATATGCTGGAGGCAAATCTTCAGGTGATCCATTATTTCTTGTATTTTCATTGTAGGATACTGGGATCAGCAGTGACATAAGCAAGTTTGCGGATGACACCACAATAGGGCGGCAGATTAATTCAGGGCAGGATGCAAATGCACTCCAGAAGGATTTAAATAAACTGAGGAGTGGTCAGCAAAATGGCAAATGAAATTCAACACCAGCAAGTGCAGCGTACTTAATATTGGAAGAACAAATACTGTCAATGTATATAGCCTTTACAACATCAACTTAGAGAAGTCGAATTGTGAAAGAGACTTAAGGGTATTTATAAGCCCGGACCTACGGCCTAGAAAGCAGTGCGTTAATGTTCGAAATAAGGCAAAGAAAGTATTAGGTTTCATATCTAGAAGTGTAAGTAATAAGAGTGCGGAGGTCTTATTGCAACTATATTTTGCGCTAGTCAGGCCGCACCTCGATTATGCTGTTCAGTTCTGGTGCCCTTATTAGAGAATGGATATCAATTCACTAGAGTCGGTGCAGCGAAGAATGACGAAAATGATTCCGGGACTTAGAAACCTTCCATATCAAGATAAATTAAAGAAACTACACCTGCATTCCCTAGAAAGACGAAGAGTGCGGGGAGATATGATTTAAGAATTTAAGTGGATAAAAGGAACCAATAAAGGAGATATAGATAAAGTTCTTATAATATCCGAGCAGGATAGGACTCGGAGCAACGGATTCAAGTTGGATAAGTTTAGGTTTAGGAGGGAGATAGGAAGGAACTGGTTCACAAATAGGGTGGTGGACGAGTGGAACAAGCTTAGCAACTGTGTTGTAAGTGCTGGAACGATGGAAAGTCTTAAAAGGAGGCTAGATAGATTCATGGATGATAGAGAGTGGTTGTAACTCTAGACAGGAGCTGCCATGCACAGGCCAACCGCCCTATTGCAGACTCCTTATGTTCTTATACTAACATCTTAACGCTGAGACAAACATCAGTAAGGTGAGATAGTAGCACTTTTCACTTCACCTGTCTGTCGTCTCCAAGGTGTCTCCTACCCCCCCCCCCCCCCAAATGTGGTTCTTGGAGGTGTGCGTGTGTGTGTACATGGTGTAATATGACAGTCAGGGCGTGTGTATGTGCGTATACATAGTGTAATAGGACAGCCAGGACATGTGTGTCTCTGTGTGTACCTGGAGAAATATGACTGCCAGGGCGTGTGTGTGTGCGTACACGGTGTAATATGACAGGCCAGGACGTGCTTGGCTGACCCTCGCTCACTGGATCATCTGAGACAATGGCTCGTATTTTTTCTGCCTCAGAGGATGTCGAGCTGAACCTATTTTTTGAACCCTCACGTTTTTGTAAGAACTGGAGTCCTTCCCTGGTGGGTTTTTTCTTACTCTTTTCTAAACCGTGAAAGTTGATTTTCCTGTTGTTTAGAGACCGTGAAAAATGTGTCAAGTTTCAAGTTTCCGAGTTAGTGAAAGATGAATATGGAGCATTTATTTGCTTCGAAACATTGAAGCTCTGAGCACGTTGCTTCAGATTTTTGTACTCGAGTGTTGTCCTTTGAGGGGTTTTTCTTTTTTCTTGTACGTGACCAGATGACGTAACTTTCTGTCAAGTATTTATTGAAAATATATCCACATTCTCAACTTTCCCACCACTTTTTTTAAATTTATTTTATTTCCCGTTAATTTCTAATATTAAAGTTTAGATTGTATCGTATTGACTGTAAGGGAGAAGGTGGGCATTTTTATACCCCTACGACTTACCATGTGAGCAGTGCTGTCTATGTGTGTTACTCTAGCTATGCATATCCACAGCCTAGCTCGAGGGCTAATAGAAACACAATTCTTACACTCGGAATATTCATGCACCGTGACCCATACAGCTGATATATTTTTAAGGTAAAAAGGATCAAAGGTCGAGGTCACAACTCTAGGAATTCAGCGTGAGATGACACCTTACTCGAGTACATACCAGAGTTTTTTCGCAGTACGACTACAACCAATTGTCTTGGCGGTGTTAGAGATGATAATAATGTAACTTTCTGGACACATAGATAAATATCACAGGGCAGCTCAGGTAAGACCGTCCTGATCCTGCACCTCAAAATAGCACAATGGAATCAGAAGATGACTGTGGTAGCCAACACCCAGGTGCAGGTGACTTGTCCTTACCGCAGGTGTTATAGGTTCTCGTTTACCTGTGGACCCGTAACTCTCAGTCCCCGTTTAGTATGCCCTGTGTTTTCTTACATTACGATGTAGTAAGACACAGGGTCTCTATTTTATTTTATGAGTCGCTGGTTTGCGGCCAGGGTACCCCGAGTTCACCCTGCTGTGAATGGGTACCTGAGTTTACAATTTTAGGAAGTGAGGACAGTCAGCCGGCTGTGTATGTAACCACATTGCCCCTTACAGACCGACAGGCTAATCAAATCCACTTTCACAATATGGCCAGCCAGCCAGTGCGAAAGAAGAGAAATTAGAAAGGAAAGGAAGCATCGGAGGAAATTTAGAGATTTACAACGCTAGTGTCAAATTTATATATTCCATGACTTATAAAACAACGATGTGTTCAGCGGTGGAAGGGAGGGAAAGCTCGCTTATACTGTAACACTCGGTATATCGCGGACTGTCGACTGTCAGTGTATCGAATGAAATAGGTAGATCTCCCATTCTAGCCCTGAGGTAACAGCAACCACCCTCGGCTTTGACACAACACCAACGAAATACCTGCCTGAAAAAAATACCTCCAGACAGGTGCCCAGCCAAGTCATGTTACGCTACGTTAGGTGAAGCGAGGTGAAGTGAGGTGAGGTCGGGAAAATTTTGCTAGTTTGGATTGGGTTAGGTTAGGTTCAGTTGTGTTGTGTTTATAATAAGGTATCTTAGAGTAGATGGTTAATGTTAGACTTTTTTTTAGGTAAATTTAGGTTGTGTTAGACTAGATTATGATAGTTTATGCGAGGGGGGGTTAGGTTAGGTTAGGTTACGAATGCTCCGACCAAATGAAAAAAAAAATAATATCCCACGTTACAATTTTACTCTCTCTACTGGCGCCTGGACTTGATGTTTCACAACAATAGCAGCATGAACCACAACACCTATACCTGAAACAACAACAACAATGTAACCTAGATTATTATTATTATTATACACACCTATACCAAGTGTTTGCTCGATAACACCATCACCATAACCTGGTTGCACCACCTCTTCCACCACTGCTATCACCAACACCTCCCCTCACCTCACCATATCATAAGCCAGTCTCTTTGACGCTGACCAACTCACACGCGATGGTCAATAACAATCCCGTAAACATCACCACAACACGAGGGACCTAATGCAACCTAATTCTGAGATCCATAATAAATTCTCACGAAAATAGAATATATAGTGAACTCTCTTTATAACGAACTTCGATCTAGCGGACTAACCTTTTTTATATAGTCCGTTAGAAGGAAGTTTCATATATAACGGGACTTTGATTTAACGAGCTATCCTCTCATATAGTTCGTTACATAGACGTTTCACTGTATGAACATTATCATCAAGAGTTCAATGTTGATGTATTTGTAGTGAGTATTGTATAACCTAAGGTACTACAGGTGAGTGATGTATTATACTGTAGCTGTACCAGGTGTGAAAGTTGAGGTAGTAAGTTTATATAAATGGATGAGTTTTATTGATTCTCGAAAAGGTTAGAGATTGAACGGGGTCTATGAAACCTCCATATACCGGACTCCTCTCACAATATAATCCAGTAGATGGGAAGTGTCGTATCTAGCCGATCCTCCATATACCGGACTTTCATCTCTATATTGTTCGTTAAATGGAGGGTTCACATCTACCGGACCCTCGATATAAGGGACATTCATCTCCATCAAGTCCGTTAAGTAGAAGTTTCACTGTAATGCATTCGAGTCCTGTAAAATGTCAGCCTAACCTAACTTAACCTAACCAATCATAGTAGTTTTCAATCCTTTCGATATCAACCTAATTTGACCTAACCTCAATAAACCAATTCTAATAGATTCCATTCCTATTAAACACTTAAAGGTTCCAATACTACTGAATGCAAGCCTAACCTAATCAATCTTAATCGTACCAATCCTATAGAGACCTAACCTAACCTAACCTAACCTAACCTAACCTAACCTAACCTAACCTAACCTAAATGATTTTTGTCCGTTCTATCATCATTAATGAGGTATTTTGTCTCGTGGTAAATTGGCTGGTCTGATTTTGCCCAATATATAATTCTTGGTCAAGTATTTTGTCCGCTGGGGGATATGTCCGGTGTGGTTTATGTCCAGGAGTAAGATTACTTTTGTTCCGGCAGAGTGTGTAGTTAAGGCGTAGTTAGAACTTGTGTTGGTAGGCCATTCAGCGTGAGTGGTTAGGTATGAATAAGCATTAATGGGTGGTGAAGGACATTAATGGGCGGTGGAGGACATTAATGGGCGGTGGAGGACATTAATAGGTGGTGGAAGACAATAATGGGTGGTGGAAGACAATAATGGGTGGTGGAAGACAATAATGGGTGGTGGAAGACAATAATGGGTGGTGGAAGACATGAGTAAAGTTATACGTACATGAGAGGGAAACATGGAAAAGTGTACATGGAAAGGAGGGAGGGGTGAAAGGTGTATGTGGGATGATGAGGGAAGGAGGGAAGGTTGGATGGTGAGGGAGGGAGGGAAGGAGGGAGGGAGGGAAGGAGGGAGGGAGGGAAGGAGGGAGGGAGTGTGGGACAGGTGTTGGCGTGAGAGGGGGGGGGGGGTTCTCAGATCACCTGTATACAATTGCCCTACATGTGCTGTTAGGGGTCACCTTGAGCTTGTCATTGGGGGTGGAGGAGAGGCGAAGAATAGGAGGAAAAGAAGAGAAGGAATGAGAGGGAGTGAGGGAAATTGGGGTTGATGATGAGATAGATAGATAGATAGATAATACGTAGGTAGGTAGGTAGGTACACAGATAGGTAGGTAGATATTCAGAGAGATAAAGAGATTACACCTTCTCTCATCATTTCTCTCTCCAATAACTATATCTCCCTCCCTCCCTTCCCTCCTTCCTTTCCTCCCTCCCTTCCTCCCTCCCTCCCTTCCCTCCTTCCTTTCCTCCCTCCCTTCCTACCTCCCTTCCTCCCTCCCTTCCTCCCCTCTCCTCCTGATCACTTAACCTTCTGACCTCACCTCACCACTTCCCTCTCATGGCGTCTCCTTCCTCCCTCTCTCACCGTTACCTATCCCAACTCAAAGATGTGTAAGCCCTTCTTCCTGCTCACTCTCCTTCTTCGCTTTTCCCTCCTTCTCCCCCCTCCCTTGCCCTCTCTCCCTAACCCCTCTCCCTTCTCATCTCCCTACCCCTTCCTCCCTTCCCTCCCCATCTTACTCCTCCTGCCTTCCTTCCTTATTCCTCTCCCCCTCCATCCCTCCCCCCTCTCTCCTCTCAACCTCTCCCCTCTCACCCTTCCTCATCTACTCCCCCTCTCTCCTTCGCTCACCCCCCTGTCTCTCCTTCCCTCTCCTTCTTCCTTACTTTCCCATTCTCCCCCCTTTCCCCATCCCTCTCACATCCTCTTCTCTCTCACCCTCCCTCACCATTTCCCCCCTCTCTCCCTCCTTCACCCTCTTCCTCCCCTACTCTCTCCCCTCTCTTCCTTCCTCACCCTCTCACCTCTCTTCTTTCACCTTCACCCTATCCCCCTCTCTCCCACTCATCCTCTTCCCTCTCTCTCTCCCTCACCATTTCCTCCTCTCCCCCTCCTTCACCCTCCTCCCTTTATCCCTCCCTATCACCCTCTTCCCACTCTCCCTTCCTCACCCTCTTCCCTCTCTCCCTCCCTCTTCCCTCTCTCCCTCCCTCATCTCCCTCACCCTCTCCCTGCAGAAACAAGCTCGTCATCTGCACAGCGGCTCAGTATAGCTTCCTGCCCTGCCCTGGGTAGCGAGAGAGAGAGAGAGAGAGAGAGAGAGAGAGAGAGAGGACTGTGGGAAGAAGAGGGAGAAAAGGAAGTGAGAAGGAGATAAAATAGACGAGGGAAAAGCGGGAGTGAAGAAGAGAGGGAGGGTGGTGGATCGCCAAGGAGGGAGGAAGAACAGGTGGATGAGAGAGAGAGAAGGAAATGATGATGGAAAGGAAACATCTATCTATCTATCAATCTATCTATCTATCTATCTATCTATCTATCTATCAGTGGCATATATAGATCGGTAAAAACGACTTATTATAACACGATAAATATTTCAAGGAGAATTAAGTTAACCGTTTCAAGTCTGATTTACATAACCTTTAGGTACATGCAACCACGCCCACCTACTGATACAACCACGCCCACCTACTGATACAACCACGCCCACCTACTGATACAACCACGCCCACCAACTGATACAACCACGCCCACCTACTGATACAACCACGCCCACCTACTGATACAACCACGCCCACCTACTGATACAACCACGCCCACCTACTGATACAACCACGCCCACCAACTGATACAACCACGCCCACCTACTGATACAACCACGCCCACCTACTGATACAACCACGCCCACCAACTGATACAACCACGCCCACCTACTGATACAACCACGCCCACCTACTGATACAACCGCGCCCACCTACTGATACAACCACGCCCACCTACTGATACAACCACGCCCACCTACTGATACAACCACGCCCACCTACTGATACAGCCACGCCCACCTACTGATACAACCACGCCCACCAACTGATACAACCACGCCCACCTACTGATACAACCACGCCCACCTACTGATACAACCACGCCCACCTACTGATACAACCACGCCCACCTACTGATACAACCACGCCCACCTACTGATACAACCACGCCCACCAACTGATACAACCACGCCCACCTACTGATACAACCACGCCCACCTACTGATACAACCACGCCCACCTACTGATACAACCACGCCCACCAAATGATACAACCACGCCCACCTACTGATACAACCACGCCCACCTACTGATACAACCACGCCCACCTACTGATACAACCACGCCCACCTACTGATACAACCACGCCCACCTACTGATACAGCCACGCCCACCTACTGATACAACCACGCCCACCAACTGATACAACCACGCCCACCTACTGATACAACCACGCCCACCTACTGATACAACCACGCCCACCAACTGATACAACCACGCCCACCTACTGATACAGCCACGCCCACCTACTGATACAACCACGCCCACCAAATGATACAACCACACCTCCCGACTTATAAAACCTCGCCCACCTGCTGATACAGCCATGTCCACCTACTGATACAACCACGCCTTCCTACTGATACAACCACGCCTTCCTGTTGATACAACCACGCCTTCCTGCTGATACAACCACGCCTTCCTGTTGATACAACCATGCCTTCTTGCTGATACAACCACGCCTTCCTGTTCATACAACCATGTCCACCTACTGATGCAACCACGCCTTCCTGTTCATACAACCACGCCTTCCTACTGATACAACCACGCCTTCCTGTTGATACAACCACGCCTTCCTACTGATACAACCACGCCTTCCTGCTGATACAACCACGCCCACCCAATTATACGACCACGCCCACCCAATTATACGACCACGCCCACCCAATTATACGACCACGCCCACCTACTGATACAACCAAGCCTTCCTACTGACATAACCACGCTTCCCTGCCGAAACAACCACGTCTTCCTGCTGATACAACCGCGCCTCCCTACTCACAATAACCACGCCTCCCTACTCACGACAACCACGCCTCCCTACTCACAACCACCACGTCTCCCTTCTCACGACAACCACGTCTCCCTACTCACGACAACCACGTCTCCCTACTCACGACAACCACGTCTCCCTACTCACAACCACCACGTCTCCCTTCTCACGACAACCACGTCTCCCTACTCACGACAACCACGCTTTACGATCAATTTATCGTTGAATTTTCCCTCGTATTACGCACCCACGCCTGCTCCTGCTTCCCTCTACGGCACGCCAATCCCTTAACCCCCCCCCCCCTCCACACACACACACACTCAACGCCCCCCTTCCCCCCCCCCCCCGACGCCCCCCCCCTCCCCTCCCCCGCCCCCCGACGCGTAGGAGACAGCCAGTTCCCGACAGTTATTTGTTTCCTTGTTTATGGATGACGCAATCGGAGTCTCAGGTGCCGGCTAAGTTGACCAAAGGAAAGGTGAGGTGTGTGTGTGTGTGTGTGTGTAGGGGTGCGTGTGTGTGTGTGTGAAAGGTAGAGAACTTGGGCGTAGGGGGAGGGGAGGTTGGGGGTTGAATATCTCTGAGGGGTTGCAAATATGGTACTCCGGGTGGGGATGGGTGGGGTGGCGAGTTGACGGTAGTGGGGTTGGGTAGGGTGGGGGGGAGATGGTAGCCATGGTGGGGTGGGGTTGGGTGGAGGAAGGAAGACAGTAGCCTGGGGGGGTGGGGGTAGCAGGAACAGGAACTTGCAACGGGAGCTACTGGGACTGAAAGGGGTAGGGGGGGGGGGGCGTGGCGGGAGGAGAGGGGCGGGGATACACGTGGTCGATGTTTCTGCAGGTAAGATAGTACTGCGCAGTTAAGGGGTGACCGGGTATATGGCGACGTGGGAGAGAGTGAGAGAGAGAGAGAGTGGGGGAAGCCGCCCTGGACGCTCACCAGCAGGGGCTTCCTCCAACCACGTGTTACTATAACCGACGCGATGACGTAACACGCTTTCAATACGGAGCACCCTTATGTAATTTGGTGCAACGTTGCCTAATATCGTGCAAAATTATGCAGCTTGGAGAAATAACAAGCTGAATCGTACAATGTCATGCAGGGCGGTGCAATTTTGTGCAAGGTGATAATTAGGATGATTTATTGAACTCCTTATTATGATGCATCTCACACACACACACACACACACACACACACACACACACACACACACGCAGTAAACCACTAGAAAACAGAAATACTAAAACCACCAAGCACTTCCACGAACACTCGCATCACCAGAGATTACAATATCATATAAAACGCCTTACTTGTGTCGTGTCTCCCTCAAGGCGTGAATGGACATGAAAACATTGAGAGACTTACCCGTAAGTTTCCTCCTGTACATTAGCAGAGTGTATGCAGCATTGTGTACTCTGGTATTATACATTTATATATTTATGTGTTGGCGTTAAGAGAGTTTTGAAACAAACATAACAACTGAATGATATAAAAGATGATAATAGTGAGAGTGGATAAATGTAAAAAATATATTCAAATAAAACAATGAAAGAAGGAAGAGTGATAAAAACTAGATGGCTGTTAGTTGGAAGAGAGACAGATATAAATGTTCAAGGTAACATGGAGTGAATGTGTACAGCGAACGAGAGAGAGAGAGAGAGAGAGAGAGCTATGAAAAAATATACAGCAAAACAATTGAGTCCGTAAAATCATAAAGCCACAAAAGAAAAATGAAGCAAACACATAACATTGCTTCAGAACAACATGTGGGATAAATAGAATGTAGATAATTAAGACAATGAGATAATGAGGAAATGAGAGACAGAGATAATGATGAAGTGAGAGACAGAGAGAGAACAGGATACTGCATTTGCTAAGGTGGTGAGAACAGGAGAGCGTCTAGTTAGTTTAGATAACAAATTTATTGACAAAGCTTGGAGTACAGTTTGCCTATTCTGAGTAATTCAGTCAGGTCTTGATACTGAGGGTTCTATCATTTCACACTGCCACGCAGGACAGAGGTACATACATAAAGAAATAGATCATATTCATTAACAGTATATATAGGTTAGCGTCATGTGGACGATATCACTGTTCACTGCCACGCAGGACAGTGGTTCATATACATTGGACGTCATATTCTAATTGAGGACTAATCAGTGTGGACTAGCAAATTTTGGATAAACAGCAAGAATGTCCTCAAGCACCCCTGATTCAATGTAGTTATTACAAAGTTCAGGTGGCCTGAAGTCTTTGACAGTGTCACATTCAATAATATAGTGTTCAAGTGTATGCTTTAAAGGTTTATCACAAAGTTTACAAGCTGAGTGTTCCGGTATGGGTACAGCGTCACTAACTTGCCAGATGTGTCTGTATCCTAGCCTAATTCTGGCCACTACTACATCACATTGTCAGATTGTCTGCTTCTGTCCTTATGCTGGCCATAACGGTACCTCTTGTCACAAAATTTGTCATATTTACTAATGCTACAACTGCCAGGTCTCTCTGCATTTCTCACTTCTTCTAGATCAGAGTTCATGCATCTGACTGGAATGTTTTTAAGTACAGCATTGGACAGGCCAAGGTCACGGTCAACATTTTCTCTCTTGCATGCCTCATTGGTGAGTCTATCAGCACGGTCATGATACCTAATTCCAACATGGGACGGAATCCACACAAATTCAATACGAAAGTTGTTCTCATTGGCAGTTATCACATTTATTTTAATATCACAGACAACTTTAGACATAGAACCTGACGGACTGTTCATTGATTTCAAAGCACATTGAAAGTCACAGAATAACACCCCATCTCCATTTTCTTTAAGGTAGTTCAGTTTGTGATGTACTCGCCCAGTTGTTCAGCCTTTGCTTGTTTAACACTATCATCAGGAGAGAGCGAGGAAGAGGTGTATGGCAGGAGGAGAGAAGGGGGAAATAAATGGTGTAAGACAGGAGAGAGAGAGGGGGGGGGGAAGAGGTGTATGACAGGAGGAGAGGGGGAGGAAAGAAGGGCTGTATGACAGGAGGAGAGAGAGAGAGAGAGGAACAGGTGTATGACAGGAGGAGAGGGAGAGAGAGAGAGAGAGTATGAATGAAGAGAAAAAGGATAGAACAAAATGAAGATGGAAAGAGTGATGGAGGGAGGGAAGCGCTTGATGGAGACGAGATGGACAGCCAAGGACATACATAATAAACACACACACACACACACACACACACACACACACACACACAAAAGGTACAAGGCAGGGAGATGCTTCCTACCTGACCTCCATTTATGGCACCGACTTAACAACCTTCCCAGCTGGTACTACACTTCCTTCACAGTTGCTTGTAAAGTGAGATGTAAACAAATTAACCTCATTCTGGGGCGTGCGGTGTGTGTGTGTGTGTGTGTGTGTGTGTGTGTGTGTGTGTGTGTGCGTGTGTGACTTTATTTACGTAAGAGTTAGTGCATTGGTTTGTCTACGTGAGAATATAAGCGTACGTGCGTGTGTGTGTGTGTGTGTGTGTGTGACTATTTATTTACGTAAGAGTTAGTGCATTGGTTTGTCTACGTGAGAATATAAGCGTATGTGTGTGTGTGTGTGTGTGTGTGTATGTCGCTTGTGTATGTACTACGACGTATTTTCACTTGCACGTACAGTAGTGGATGTAGGTGCGTATGTGCGTATCGAGAGAATATACGTGACTAGGATGTAGGTGGGATGAAGAGGAGGGCAGATGAAGGGGGGAAGTGGAAGGGAAGGATAAGGGAAAGAAATGTAAATAATAGTTAAAGATAAGTGAAGATAATGGAAGAAATAGATAAGAAATGAGATAAGGAGAAGGAGGAGAGGGTGAAAAAGAGGAAGAGGGAGGAAGGGAGGGAGGGAAAATATGGAAAAGTGAAATGAAGGAAGAGAAAATGAGATGAAGAAAGGTATAGAGAAAGAGGGGGCGATAAGGATGAAGAGCAAGTGTAGGGGGAGGGAGGAGAATAATAGGAATAGGGAGGGGATAGGGAGAGTGTAGGAAATTGGAGTGGAAAAAAAATTCAAAGAAAGAAAAAGAAGAAAGTGGTAGAGAAGAGAAAGAGAGAAGAAAGTGAGAGTAGAAGTCTGAAAAGAAAAAAAGGAAAAGGATAAAGGAAGGCAAGGAGAGGAGGGAAAGGAATAGAAGAAGATAGTAGGCGGAGGAAGAGGAAAGGAAATGGTTGAGAAGACAGAAGAGGAGGAAATGAGAGGAGGTGGAGGAAGAAAAAAAGGGAGGAGAGGATGAAGAGGAGAAAGAAGAAGAAAGGAGAGAAGGAAGGAGGAAGAAGAAGAAGAAGAAGAAGAAGAAGAAGAGAAGAAGAAGAAGAAGAAGAAGAAGAGGGAAGAGAGGGTGAGGGAGAAGAAGAAGAAAGGGGAAGACAGAGTGAGGAGAAGGAAGGGTTAATGAAGAAAAAGAGAGAAAGAGAGGGTGAGGAAGAGGCGACATGAGAAGAATTCCCTTCTCAATAAAAGATTTGCGTAGACAGAGGGCAAGAGGAAGGTCGCGGTGAGTGTTTGTGTGAGGAGGTGGAGGAGGGGAAGAAAGAAGAGGGAAGGGAGGAAGGAGTAGAGGGACGTGTCGGGAGAAGGAAGAAGGAAAAGAGGAGGGAGAAAAGAAGGAAGTGGAGGAGAGGAAGGAAGAAGAAAGAGAGAAGGGAATAGAGGGAAGTGGAGAAGGTGGAGGAAGAAGAAAGAGGTGAAGGCGAAGAAGGAAGATGAGGTAAGAGAAGAAGGAGGTGGAGGAAGGGAAGCTAGAAGAGGGAAGAGGAGGGGAAAATAGAAACAGTAAAGAGGAGGGAGTAATAAGGAAGCAGGAAAAGTAGGACCAATAAGGAGGAGGAATAAGAATAGGGAAGAGAGAAATGAATAAACATGAAAAGAAGAAGTAGAATTAAGAATAATGAGTAGAAGAAGAAGAGAATATGAGACGGGAAAGAGAAGAGGTAGGAAAAAGAAGAAAAGTGAGTGTGATTGAGAAGAAGTAAAGAAGTAGAAAAAAGAAAAATGATGATGAGGAGGAGGAGGAAGAGGAGGAGGAGGAGAGTAATAGCTTCAACTAGGGAGATTACGGTTAACTAATTTATTGACAAAGCTTGGAGTACAGTTTGTCTATTCTGAGTAATTCAGTCGGGTCTTGACACCGAGGGTGCTATCACTTCTCACTGCCACGCAGGACAGAGGTTCATACACAGATAAATAGATCATATTCATTAACAGTATATTTAGGTCAGAGTCATGTGGGTGATAACACTGTTCACTGCCACGCAGGGCAGTGGTTCATTTACGAGTACATTACAAGTCATATTCTATTTGAGGACTAATTCAATGTGGGCTAGCAAATTTTGGATAAACAGCAAGAATGTCCTCAAGCACTAATGATTCAATGTAATAATTACAAAGTTCATGATACAATAAGCCAGGTGGCTTGAAGTCTTTGACAGTGTCACATTCAATAATATAGTGTTCAAGTGTATGCTCTAAAGGTATATCACAAAGTTTACATGCTGAGTGTTCCGGTATGGGTACAGCGTTACTAACTTGCCAGATGTGTCTGTATCCTAGCCTAATTCTGGCCACGACTACATCACATTGTCTGGTTCAGTCCTTATGCTGGCCATACCGGTACCTCTTGTCACAAAATTTGTCATATTTACTAATGCTACAACTACCAGGTCTCTCTGAAGTTCTCAGTTCTTCTAGATCAGAGTTCATGATTCTGACTTGAATGTTTTTAAGTACAGCATTGGACAGGCCAAGGTCACTGTCAACATTTTCTTTCTTACATGCCTCATTGGCCAGTCTATCAGCACGGTCATGATACCTAATTCCAACATAGGACGGAATCGACACAAATTCAATACGAAAGTTGTTCTCATTATCAGTTATCACATTTCTTTTAATATTACAGACAACTTTAGACATAGAGCCTGACGGACTGTTCATTGATTTCAAAGCACTTTGGAAATCACAGAATATCACCCCACCTCCATTTTCTTTAAGGTAGTCTGTAGCTAAGTAGATTCCCATTAGTTCAGTTTGTGTTGTGCTGGCCCAGTTGTTCAGCCTTTACCTGTTTGACACTATCATCTCCTTTTCTATATACATTACAAATGCACAACCTGTTCCACCTGTGTTTGTCTGCACAGAACCATCAGTAAAGGCATAACATTCACTTGGTTTAATACTCTTTATGTGACTGTTAATGCTAAACTATTGCTGCGCATTAAACCCCTCAGGACACTTGTTGGTAAGAGCTATGGAATTAACATCACCTCTGCTCGTACTTTCTATCTTCACTTCATTCGATCTGTAGTTGACTATCATGCTCTTCATCTTGTAACTATTCCCTCTAAACAACTAAACAGCCTTGAGGCAGTTCAAAATGAAGACATGCGCATCATTCTAGGAAATAGCTCGGGCTGCCCTCTCTATCCATAGCTCTTACCAACAAGGGTTCCGAGAGGTTTACTGCGCTGCAATGAGAGTGGATAACCCTGACCAGGTGATCACGATCACATCATCAAGGATGGGTGGTAGGAGGAGGGAAAGATGAAGAAAAAATAATGAAAGAGGAGAGAGGAATGATATAGAGGAGGAAGAGGAGCACCATCACAATATGAAAATAGCAGGAAGGGAGGAAGAATGCGAAGGAATAATAATAATAATAAAAAGAAAATTAAGAGAAAGAAGGAAGGAGGAGGATGAAGATAGCCATGACCACGTGAGAAACACCACAATATAGGAAAGATGAGAAAGCAGAAAATGAGAGAGAGTGAGAGGGAGTAAAGAAGAAGAAGAAAGAAGAAGAATGGAAGAGGAAACGGGGGAGGAGGAGGAAGAGGAGGAGGAGGAGGAGGAGGATAACCACGACCAGACGATCAGTAACATCAGGTGGGCAGGTATAGGATGGCGGTCACCTTAATGTTGCTTACTACTATTACTTCCACATCTACTACTACTACTACATTTTTCTACTACTACTACTTTTTTCAACTACTACTACTACTACTACCGCCCCCCTCAAGTTCTCTGGTAATTGCTGCATCAGTTGTTGAAGTTTATCACTTTGGTTGTGCTACCGTTCTGTCGTCGGGACCTTCGAATCTTGTTTAATTCGTTGGTATCCACCCCGCTTGCTGCATTCCGAGCTACTATGTGCTCAGTGAGGGCTGCCGTGAGCTTGACTGAGTTCTGATGTTCAGCGGCAGCAAGTTCCACTGGATTAGTAACTCTCATTCGTCTCAGTCTTGGTGGTAGTTCAAGGAGTGACCTTTCTGCTGGAGTTAAGCGAAGACGTTTCACTAGTGTTGGGATAAAAGCGACCCTGATGGCTTCTTCAAAAGGGTGGAGGAGGGGTCCGATATCGGGGATAGTGTGCATCATATCACCCTTACTTCTACTACTACTACTACTACTACTACCCCTCAACTACTAATACAACAGTATCGCTACTACAGTGCACACTTGTTGCTCAATTTTTGTATCCTCTGTTATTTTTAGAATTTCCTGTTGACTGACACGTGTTTCCTGTTGCCTGTTACGTGTTTCCGTTGCCTGCCTCGTGTTGGCGTTGCCTCCCTTTTGCTTCTGTTCCCTGCAACATGTTTCCTGTTGTCTGTTTGAGTGTTCCTGTTATCATATTTGGAGCTTCTGTTATTACTCCTGACTATTTTGTTTTTGTCTGACCGTTTCTTCTGTTATTCTTGTGATTTATTGTTGTCTGTTTAATTTTTCTGTTATCTGTCAAAAGTTTCTGTTGTCTAGTCAATGTTCCCGTTGGTTGCTTCTCGTTCCCTTATTTGTCACATATTTCTGTTGTCATTCTAAGGCTACCTGTAGTCATCCTAGGGCTTGTGTTGCTATTCTAGGGCTTGTGTTTCATTCCTAGGGCTACCTGTTGTCATCCTAGGGCTACCTGTTGTCATCCTAGGGCTACCTGTTGTCATCCTAGGGCTACCTGTTGTCATCCTAGGGCTTGTGTTGTCATTCTAGAGCTTGTGTTGCCATTCTTTTATGCGTCGCCTTACACGCGTACAGCCCCTGCCACGTGTATTAACTGCGTCACACTGGGAGCGTGACTTGGTTCAACGCATCACATTAGGGGCCTCACATGCGTCAATTAGGTCAACCTACACATTTAGCGTCATGTGCGTCAAATACGTCACACTACAAATTCAGCCTTACGTACGTTACATTAAGGGGGCATAACGTGCGTCAACTGTCTCACACTAGGGTGCATCACATGCATCAACTGCGTCGCACTAGGAGGCATCACTTGCGTCAACTGCGTCACACTATGGGTGCATCACGTGCGTCAACTCCGTCACACTAGGGGCATCATGTGCGTCAACCGCGTCACACTAAACTCTAGAGGGTATCACGTGTGTTGCACAAGGGGGCATCAGATGCGTCAACTGTGTCACACTAAGAGGAATCATGTGCAATAACTGTGTCACATGCAGGAGGTGGGGGGGGCGGAGCGACACGTGTAGAGAGGATATCTAGTCACCAACCCAACAACGCCGAGCTCCAGTATATCAAGGCTGTGTAATATTAAAAGAGAGTTTCAGTATTTTTTCGATTTATGTATTCATGCCATCCTAATGGCATTAATGGGTGTGGTTGCCCAGTCGGTTTTTTTTTTTTTTAGGTAGACTATGTTTAAGGCACCTTTTCTAGCCCCCTTCCCATCTGGGGTGAGCAGAATGGCTCCCAGAAATGGCAACTCAGTCGCACAGGCAGGATCGGATTGCACTGCTGCCTAGATTCCAGGGCATAAACGGCCATCTTCTCTATGCCGCCCATATGCAGAGTTGTGAATAGAGACTCCCGGCAGTTATCCCAGCCTGACCCGTCGCCACTCGTCCGTCGCCATAGGACTTTTGGTGGTATTGGAGTTTTGATAATGATGATAAGTATGATGAGCTAGATGATGGCTGCTCATGAGTTGATTTATGTAGTGAGGCAGGAGCGCAGGCTGGAACCACACATCTTGGTTCTCCCTTTTCATGATCCAGTGGTGCAAGTATTTGCAACGACTGGAGAGCGAGAGAGTTGCAATGGACTGCCGATAGCCAAGTTTATTGGACTTCGCCTTATTAGCCTGTCCATCATGCATTGCCTACGTCCGCCGGTGTAGTCGTTGGGTTCCCATATTAGTGGCCGCTTCCTCCTATACCGCCGTTGGGGAATTGATTGTTGGAGCTCTGTAAGCATGTCTGCCTGATGCTGGGCTCCACCGCAGATTTATCATTCCGGGTTTACTCCCGTAACCTTATACCTACCAAGGTTAATTCCCAAGGCAGCGGCGCAGTGGTTGGTAGGAGCCAGGTCGTGTCCACATGCCAGTGTGCCTATTCACCGTCCCACTGCTGTTCCGAGTTCCCCTGCTGGTCTAACCTGGGCCTGCGAGGCGCCCAGTTACCATGTGTTGCCACGAGGAAGCACAGCAGGAGTCTTGATGGTGAGGAGACTGTGTACCGCTAGGGGAAGACTTAGGCAAGGATGCTTCCCTGTTCACCACGAGGGCTAGCCAGCGGCGGTAGCTGAAAGCGAGAGGAAGCAAGCAGTGCCTGCACTTTAACACGAACATAATGCTGTCACACTAGACGCATTACACAACTTTGCACACACACACACACACACACACACACACACACACACACACACACATGTACACATACAAAGATACATACACACTTACACAAACACACACACACACACACACACACACACGCACACGCAGAAAATAGAAATACATACTACAACTCACACACTATCAGAACTACACAAATAAGACATCCAAGAGTTAACTAAAGTGACCTACCTCTGTCATGACCACAAGACAGTTTGTCATGGAGGGAGGATGTGACTCATGACACGTACAACATTCGTCATGGGGTAAAAAGTAAAACTGACAATGACAATAAATTTCATCATCCACCGTTTACACCTTTTTATACGTAGGTGAAAGTAAGACATGGATGATATATAAAGAAATACACCAGAGTGAAGATAGAAATAAAATGAATAATAATGAAGTGAAAGAGAATATGAAAAACTTATGATAGAATAATAAAAAAACATAAAGCAAAGTAAAATTAATATATATATTTTTTTTACACAATGAATAAAAATCATAACAGAAAATGAAAGGTGATTCATGTTATTGATCTAATAATTATTAATACTCAAGGTTATATGAAATTATTATTATTATTATTATTATTATTATTATTATTATTATTACTGGATGAGTCAGTAGGTGAGTGTAGGTGGAGAAAGAACTTAATTAAGCAGGTGTGGGTGAGTCATTAGGTAAGCATGGATAGACACGTGGCTTGGATGGTCAGTGGGGCGTGGGTGGGCAGTGGGGCGTGGGTGGGCAGTGCGCGTGAGTGGTCAAAGGACGTGGGTGGGCAGTGGGCATGAGTGGGCAGTGGGGCGTGGGTGGGCAGGGGTACGTGGGTGAGCAGTGGGCGTGAGTGGGTAGGGGGACGTGGGTGGGCAGTGGGCGTGGGTGGGCAGGGGTACGTGGGTGGGCAGGGGGGGGGGATAGGTGGGCAGTGGGTGTAGGTGGAGGGAGTGCGCGGAAGAGTCAGAAGGTTGGTTTAGATAACATCAGAAGGTGGGCGTGGGGAGAGAGAGGGGCCATAGATTTAGTCTTTAGGTTGACGTGGGTGAACAGAGGGCGTGGATAGGATATCTTGGTGGGCGTACGTAACTCACTAAGGCAGTGTTTCTCAAATTGGGGGCCATGACCCCCAAGAGGGCCACACGAAGATTTTAGGGGGGCCATGGCGGGTATATGTTTGGAGAAAATGTGGAAACTCTGATTCAGTTTTTTTGTTACTTTGCCTTGTTAGGGGAGAAACTTTTTTTTTTCATTTGTCTTTTTTTGTCATTGTGTATAATCATAATACCCATACGGTACAGTTTTGATATTTACATAGTATGGTGCAGCAGCTAGTGTTTCATTTCCAACGGATTCGCTCAGATTGCACTATTCTAGTTCCTGTTCAGACTAATTCCTTGATCTCAGAACCATTCTGCTGCCAGAGACCTCTACGAAGAAAAATCTCTGACTGTATTCTGGTGCTCAATGTATCAGTCATATCCAAAAGTTAGTGAGATCGCACTTGGAGTCCTCTTGCCATTTTCTACTACTTATTTATGTGAATCTGGGTTCTCCACCTTCTTCAAATAGAGAATAAAAGCCGAAACCGGTTACATGTGGCCCCAGACATGAGATGTGCTTTATCAGTGACTCAACCTCGAATTAGTCGACTGAGTGAAAGGAAACAATGTCATCCATCCCATTGAACTGTAACAAAATATGCATTCTGTTTGATGATTGAAAACATTAAATAAAGGAAGAGAACCAAAACAGTTTATTTTGATCATTATTTGTGAGGGGCTTGGGAGAGAACTGAAGGGGGGCCATGTTGAGTGTTCCTCATAAGGAGAATGGAGTGAAAAAGTTTGAGAAACACTGCATTAAGGTAAGCGTGGGTGAACAGAAGGCGTCGGTAAGGTATCTTGGTGGGTGTGGGTAACTCACTAAGGTAAGCGTGGGTGAACAGAAGGCGTGGGTAAGGTATCTTGGTGGGCGTGGGTAACTCACTAAGGATAAGCGTGGGTGAACAGAAGGCGTGGGTAGGGTACCGTGGTGGGCGTGGGTGAATTAGAAGATATTTTTAAGTGAACATATCCTTGAGTGTGTAACTAGATGCTTGTGGGGCTGGACCAGTGGGCGTGGGTGTGGTCATTAAGATGCCTGTGGGGATAGACATAGGGCGTAGAGATAGACAGTGGGCGTGAGGTTAAACAGTGGGCGTATGGATAGAAAGAGAGCGTGGGGTTAGACAGTGGGCGTAGGGATAGACAATGGGAGTGGGGGATGGACGGAGAGCGTGGGTAAAGTCATTGGGGAGGTGGACGCGGGGGAGATCAAAGTAGAGAGGAAGAGGAAGTGGTTTGTGTTGTGGCCTACCTCCTCCTCCTCCTCCTCCTCGTCCTCCTCCTCCTCCTCGTCCCCCTCCTCCTCCTCCTCCTCCTCCTCCTCCTCGTCCTCCTCCTCCTCCCCCTCCCCTTCCCCCTCCCCACATGCGTGGCAGTGAGAAGTGATACCACCCTCAGTGTCAAGATCTGACTGAATTACTCAGAATAGGCAAACTGTACTACAAGCTCTGCCAATAAATTTGTTAAACTAAAAACCACATGTGAGACACCGACCCATTCACCGCTTTCCTTATGAGGGGACTTGTGTCATAGTCAACTAACCTAACACCTCTCATCCCCCCCCCCCCTGCCTACCCCAGGCCCACCACCCACCTTCAAGGATATGTCAACAAATTCTAATAAAATTTTCAAGAAAATTTCAAGATTTTTTTTCGGGAAAAGTTAATTTTATCAATGCTCTTTAATGATGATATTTAAGACTTGCGTAATGACCCTTGAAGTTGATGGACAGAAAATAAATGAAGATATTTAGGCGGTATTAGGCAATATAT